>VYZU01013140.1:0-28608 GCA_013401355.1 Ceyx cyanopectus
TCATTAGCCTGCCATTTGCCGTGCTATCAAGCTGACCTGGAGCACAGAGCCATGGAAAAACCACTCCAGTTCTCATTTCTGGCAAATGCTGATTGCAGATTTGGAGAAGAAGGGAGAAAAAAAAAAAAAGCCCCAAAGCAGCCCTCTGTACACCTTGAATAGAAATTATTCTAAGAAAGGAAAACATCATTCTGCTGCTTCAAATTACAGGGGTTTGGTAGGTGCAGAATGGTGCTCTGTGGAGCTTTTTGTGTCCTGCTTTTTGCTCTGCTCCCTGCAGCAGGACCTTTGTTGGTCTGCTCACTGCCCTGGACCTTCTCAGGGCTGCCACAGGGCTTGGGCTGGGTGCAAGGCTAAGCACAGCTCAGGTACTTACTGCTGTCAGGGCACTGACTCCATTCCTGAGCTGCCAATCTGCTGCTGGAGCAGGAGTTTTCCACCTGGTGCCCAAAGCCACAAGCCTGCAGCCATCTCCTCTGTCTCCTGATCCACCCCAGCACAGCCTCAGTCTGCATCTCCTGGGGTACCACTGGGGGCTGGAGACCTGGTACCTGCAGAGTGCCAAACATCTCAGACCAAACATGGAATCATTGAATGGTTTAAGTCAGGAGAGACCTTAAAAATCATTTAGTTCAACCCCCCTGCCATGGGCAGGGACACTTTCCACTTGACCAGGTTGCTCTAAGCCCCATCCAACCTGGGATTGAACACACTCTAATCAGAACCACTTGCCACTTGGTAGCTTGAAAACCAGCTCTAGGCTCTTAGCTCATGGGAGAAAGGCTCATGGATGCAGAAATCCCATGGAAATAGCACCTTGCTGCTTCCTGAGACTCTTCCCACCATGTTTTAGTGGCTACTAAGAAAACATCTCAGGGATTTAGGATTACCTGCAGTTCTTCTTCCTTCTCCTTGTATTCCCTGCCCGTGCACAGCTGTTCTAGCTCATTTGTCTCATTTTTCACTTTCCTTCCTGACTCCTTCCATCCCCAGCTCTTGCATGATGAAGCACTAACCAGCCCACTGGGCAAGTACAAAAAGGAGAGAAATAAAACTTTCAGTGTCATCAATAATAAACACAGCAAGTTTCTAGCAGGGGGAATCCATCTAATTCCATGTCTTCCACTACTGATGGCTCTTAAGCCTCCATTCAGGCTTTTCTGAGGGATCCATTCATCACTTTCTTTCCTTCCACTGACAGAATACCCACACAGACCTGCACGAGCCTCATTTCTCCCTGTGCAGATCACCTTCTTTGCCACCCTTTAGTGCCACAGGGGTGCTCATCCACAGGAAATTCCCATTTATTCCCACCCTGTTACACTGACAAACCCATCCACGAGGCAACCAGCCATCCCACTCCTATTTCTGGGAGCAGGTAAGCTGACAGATAGCTCTGGGAAGAGCTCTAGTGCAGACCATCAGCACTGGCTGTCAGCTTCCCTGCCTCCAAATGATTTCCCTGGCACTGCTGCTGCCCAAAAGTTGTCCTTGTGCCCACCCCAGTTTCACACATTACACAGAGGTACCAGTGGCCAGTTTTTCTTTGGCAGGCAATTAGAAAACTGTCAGTCCCCAGATATTTATTTTTTTTTTCCTCAGCCTGCCTTATCACCAGCAGAATTTATTGTTGCTGGGATACTGTCACTGGGATGTTTGCTGGACGTTTTGCTTTGCTTATCTTTTACTCTTCAAAATGCTACAAATTCCCATCTTTGCTAACTCCCTCATTGCTATTCCACCCAGTGCTCACACCTTTGCAGCTCCTCCACGTGATCTCTCTGCCTTCTTGTCTGCTGGCAACCTCCAATTCCGCTTGAGTGAGCCTCCCTTTGCCTGCAAGAAAGGAAAATCAACCTGTGCAGATGGCAACCCACCTCCTCTGCTGCTGGGGGAAATGGATTCTAGGAGTTTTCCAGCAGAGGAATCACTTGGTTAGGCTCAGGAAGCCTGCTGAGCACGATGGCAGGACAGCATCACAACCAGAAATGCCTTTTGTAGCTTCACCTCAGCCCAGGTGGATTTTACTTTGTTAATACCCCCTGACCTGCTCCAAAGTGGATATGGAGAGTGAGCAAAGATCAACAGCAAGTTTGGGTTATTATTTCAGAGATGGAGATCTAGTTCAGGGTGCTTGTGCATGGGAGTGGCTCCTCTAAGCACCTTTGCTACTAGAGAATGAGCACAACCAGTAAAGCCAAAAACATCATTTGCATTCATCTTTAATTTTTCGCTCTAGGATTGAAATCAAAACATAAAGGTTTCCTTAAGAAACTGCTTCAGAAGAGGGAAAATGATTTAGAACAAGTAAAAGAATTAAAAAGAATCATTACAACCCTCCCCTAATGCCTCGGACTCCTCACTAGTGACTTCCCAGGGATGATCTTTAGAGAAGGAAGGGAAACTGGAGAACACCCTGAAGCAGAACGTGAGCACTGCTTGTGTTTTCTCCACCCAGCCAAGATGTGCAGCCTCTCTGCACCAGAAGGCAGGCAAAAAAGCACAGGGAGCTCATTTCTTGGCTGGTTAGTCAAGACTCACTGCTCAGCAGAAGCACCCGAGCTGCCTGTTCCTCCTTCATGGGATAAAATTCCTTCTGTCCTTCCTTCCTTCCTTCCAGGTTTTTGCTCTCAGCCTCAGGGGCCTGTGGGGAGCCCAGAGGAACTCAGATGACTGACTTGCTGCTTCTGCTTCCTTTGGCAAAGGCCTGGGTGCTAATTTCAAACCAAGTGTTGGCTTTTTGCTGGGGTGTGTGGGCTGGCAGCCTTATGCTTGCAAAGGCACACGAGGCTACAGGCAATGCTTTGCTTGCTTTGCCTTTTTTCCCCCTTTTTTCTTCTGATTTTTTTTTCTCTCATGTTTTTAAATGATGTGATGGCAAAACTCCTAAAGCCACTGATATTTTTTGCCACCTCACATCAAGTAGCATCACCTAGAAACTCCTGTAAAGAAGGTGCACCTGCTGGCACAGCCCCATCAGCCAACTTTGGTGCTTCCCTGGTTGTTAATTATTCCTGGCTGCTCCATTTGCTCTGCCATTATTGCAGCACTGCCCCCCCTTCTGTTGAAATGATGATTAAAATGAAGATTTTGTACCTGTCCTAAGAACCTCTGTTGCTGGATTTGGAACCATCCTTCTCCAACTTGGCTGCTCCTGTTGTGACTGGGGGGTTAATGCTGTGCCAGGCTGCCCAGGGCAGGGGGGGAGTCCCTGTGACCCCTGGAGGGGTTTCCAAGCCCTGGAGCTGTGGTGCTGAGGGCCATGGGGCAGTGGTGCCCTGGCAGTGCTGGGGGATGGTTGGACTCATGACCTCAAAGGTCTCTGCCAACCAAAACCATCCAGTAATCCCAAGTGGGCACTTTACCCCAAGTTGGAACCTACACCTTTGTCTGGGTTTTTTTCCAGTCTATCCCAGAATCTGCAAGCCCAAGAAACCTTTGGGAACATCTTGCATTTAAACTTCCACCCTCTCAAGCACTGGGGATAGTTTTTCTGCCCAGTGGGTTGCTGGAATGAAACAATATCTTGATTTTGCCCAGCTGAAAATATTTCCACACGACATGAAGCATGGCAATGTTGTAAAGAAGAATGTTCTTTGAAGTGCTAGTGGCATTTGAAAGCCATCCAGTGCTTTTAAAGACCAGTTTATTAAGTATTTCAAAGGAGCTTCAGAGCTATTATTCCTTATTTTGCTATTAAAACCTGCAAGTTGGAAAATTAATCAGTATAGGACCTTTGATGCCAAAAAATCTATGAATAAAACAAATTCTGAAGGCTATTTTCACACTAAGTTATATTAAAATATGCCTTCCTCTCCCTTAATTCAATGCACATCTCAGAGAGCATCTTAAATAGTAGGAATAATATTCCACTAAATAGCCCAAACCCCCTATGGCTTCTTGATTTTTCTTCCATTAACACACTATGATATTTCTCCCTGCTTTCTAGTGACCTTTAAATAAACTTTTCAGATGACTAATTAGCCTGATAAACAATAGCTTCCCATTTCATGGGCAATTTCATGGGCAAGCAACCCACCAGAGACAGGCTCTGTGCTGTTTCTATTGCAGCAGGGCTCAGAGCATCCTCAGAAGAGCTTTCCTTCCAGCAGGATCTGAGCATGTTGGGCTGGAACATCCCATGTTTCAACCTGCTGCCACTGCCTCTTGTCCTATCCCAGGCTCAGGACAGGCTCAGGACACAGCTCAGGACTGGGCTCAGGACACAGCTCAGGACCATGGAAATTGCCACTGATACAGGCACATTACACGGGACTAATCAGGGGCAATTAAGAGCTAATTACTCCTCAGCTGCTGGCTGTGATCACTCCCGGGGCTGAGGGCAGCAGGAGAACAGTGCCATGTGGAGTTCCCTTCATTTCACACCCCATTTATCCCGTGCAAAAATGGGGAATCCACTCAGAAACACCAGTTAACCTCCTGGATGTCTCAGAGGGCAGCAGCTCCATCACTTCCCCAGGCTCTCAGAGAACCCCAGAGGCACTCAGGCTGGGCAGACACCTCTCTGGGACTTGACAGCACAGGGAGCTTCAAGGTGAGTGTTTAGTAAATGTCATTTTTCAACAGGTATTTCCAGAAACTGGAAGCATTTTGGGGTTATATCTTCAACAATCACTCTCTGTTCCATAAAGGAATCAGAGTGATTGCTGGAGGAGATAAACCACGTGGAAATGGCTTTGTAAAAGAAATAAATAAAAGATATTATAAGGTATTATGAGATAAGAAATGAATTACACAGACAATGAAGGGAAAAAAAAAGAGGTAAAAAAAAATTTCTTCTGTACTAGAAGAAATCCAGCTGATACCTGGACACTGCATCACTCTGGGAAAGGAGGCATCAATGAAGCACTTCCCTCTGTAAGTAAGTTTTTAAGTCATCTGCAGCTCCCAATAGCACCATTCCAGGGCAGCTAAGAAGAAAATCAATACCAACATCATCGTGTCCATTTTGTTTAGTGCTTTTGTAACTCAGCCCTGAGAACCTGCTTGTCACTTCTGGCTTGGCCAAGGGAGAGCCTGGCCCAGGCTGCCCAGAGAGGCTGTGGAGTCTCCTCTGGAGACTTTCCAGCCCTACCTGGATCTGTTGTGTGTGTCCTGCCCTGGGTGCCCCTGCTCTGGCAGGGGGTTGCACTCCAGCATCTCCAGAGCTCCCTCCCCACCCCTACCCTTCTCTGGTTCTATTAAAACTACAGGTCAGTGGAAAAATCACTCCCTTTTCCCAAAGCCTGCTCGAGTTCCTCAGGAAATCAGCTTTGCAATTGGCAGAGCTTGCCAGGTGGCCCCAGGGGGGCAGCAGAAAATGCAGGGTGGCTCTCAGCCCCCCAGGACATGGGCAGCTGGGTGGGCCATGGTGTGTTGCTCTGCAGTGATCAAGGCTCAGGAATTCTAACTTCACACACCCGAGGCCAATTTAGGGATTATTTTGCATATTCTTATTTCCCTTTGAAACAGAACTGTTGTATTTTTTATCTCTTTTTTAAAAAAAATAGAATGAAAACTTACATAGTTGCTTCAATCTGGCACTGATGAGCTGCTTTCATCTCCCAAGCTGCCATCTGCCATCCTCTGATTCAGAGAAGGCTGTCCAAGGGCTGCAGAGCCAGGATAAAACCCCAGACTGCAGCAGGCTGCTGGGAACTGGGCTGAGCTCCCCAGGACACTGAAGCAGCCCAAGTGCCTGCAGATGCTGTTTTCTGCCCACACCTCCCTCCCCTGCCAGGCACTGACCCCCAGAGCAGGGTGGGGAGAGAATCAGACCATCACTCAGGTTGGAAATGACCTTCAAGTCCAAGCATCTACTAAACATGATCAGGAATATTAAGCCATGGCCTGAAGTGCCACATCTGGATGTTTCCTGGACACCTCCAGAGATGGAGATTCCACCCCCTCCCTGGGCAGCCTGTTCCAGGGCCTCACCACTCTCAGTAAGGGACCAACACTCACCTCACTCCAACTGCTTGTAAGGAGCAAAGAGGTCTCCCCCCAGCCTCCTCTTCTCCAGACTAAACACCCCCAGCTCCCTCAGCTGCTCCTCTAAGATATTTTCTCCAGCCCCCTCACCAGCTTCATTGCCCTTCTCTGAACTGGCTCCAGCCCCTCGATGTCTTTTTTTGTCCTGTGGTGCCCAAAACTGCCCCCAGTGCTCAAGCTGCAGCCTCCCCAGTGCCCAGTCCAGGGGCACCATCACTTCTCTGCTCTTACTGGTCACCCCATTCCTGATCCAGGCCAGGATGCCCTTGGCCTTTTGGGCAGCTGGGCACACACTGGCTCCTGTTCAGCCAGCTGTCAACCAGCACCCCCAGGGCCTTTTCTGCCAGGCACTTGCCAGCCCCTCCTCCCCCAGCCTGCAGCACTGCCAGGGGTTGTTGTGACAGATGAGAGGAATCTTTTTCTTACAACAGTTGCAGATTTTCCTAATCCTGTGTCCTCTGGACCACCTTGAAGGTGCTCAGAGTCTGTCAAGCGTGGGCTAAAACAAGCACGTTTCATCCCACAGGCTGCCTCACTCACACTGTGGGAGCAAACAGCCCTTCCTGAACTGCTAATGAGCAAATAATTCACTTTTTAACTACAAAGAGACCATCTTGTGGGAGCTCAAGGAATAATCCAGCTCCATGCTCCAGCCAAAAGCAAGAAATGCTCCGTGCCACGTCCTGCCAACAAAGCTACTGTACACAGCTTGCTTCAGCAGAGCCTTGGCAGCTCCAGCATCCTCCAGCAGCATCACAGAGGAGTTGGAGGACACTCCACAAAGCCCTGGCACCCCCTCTCTGCAATGACACAGCAGCTTCTCCACTTCATGGGCCTGCAGGAGCAATGTCCCTCTTTCCAAGGCCACCTTCCTGAACACGACCCTGCTGGGGAGATGGAGATTGCCCCTGCTGCTCGGGTTCTTCTGAGGGGTTCAGCAGCACTGTGACCTTCTGCAGCCCCTGCAGAATGGATTGCAGACCTCACCCACCACTTACCTGCTGGATCTGCAGCAGGAAAACATGGAGGCAGCTGGGTCTGGCCAGATGAATCCCCTAAGTGAGGGATAACAAACAGAGATGATGTCAGGAGGAGCTCAGAGGACTTGAGCTTAATAAAAACCTGCAGCCCTGGGGCAGAAGACAAGTGGGACTAATTCCTGGGGAGGACTGGCATTTGTTTCTCAAACAGGGGCACTGGGGTGGGATGGATGATGCCCATCACCTCAAGGGTGAGGAAAGCAGCAAACACTGTTTGTAATCCCAGTGACAAACACACAGTGCCCCAGCACAAATCACCTCCCAGTGTCCTTGCCTCTTCCCACACCTCTGCTGGGTTTCTTTTGGTTTTCAGAAGGCTTAACAAAACACTTTTTTTTCCAATGAGAAAAGAAGAACTGGTGTGTTCACAAAATAGGGATATTTGTACAGAAAGTCAGTACAGAAAGTTTGGAGATTCAATATTCTTAGTTTTGGGAAAAAAAAAAAGTCTTTTTTTTTCCAGATTCCATGTCTGCATTTCATGGTTCCCACTCACCCTTTTTGCTGTCATTTCCCCCACTGAGAAAAACAGAAGGAGAAAAACAGCTTGAAGAAGTTCTGCCCAGATTCAGAATACCAGTGCATGCAGAAAAGCAGTTGCTTTTTGAAGGGCACCTTTTTTTTTCAGCCAATTCCCCAGCAGAAAAGAGAGGCCCATCTGCAGAAGTTGGGGTAACCAAACTCTGTCTCTGCCCCAGTTTTATGGCTGGGTTTGTGGTTCCCTCCCCTCAGCCAGTTTGGGTTCAAACTCAACTCCAAATGTTGGCAACGTGGCTCCTTCCAGAGCAAGGGCAGCTTTGAGAGCTGGGGGGCTGGGACCTGCTGGGTTCTCTGATCCCCAGGAGATCCCACAGGGGGTGGTTGGGAGATGAATGAGGATCCAGCCACTGACCTGTTGGTGCCTCTGCTGTGGCTCCCAGCTGAATGTAAAATGTACAGCCCTGCAGACCCATCCTTGTCCTCATGCCAGGGGTGCTGGGGAGAGCAGATCCAGCAGGAGAAGAGCAGGAGGAGCAGATCACAGCAACCTGGAGAAGGTCCAAAAGCACAGTTTGTGTTCCACTGGTGGTGATGGGGTCATATCCCCTGTAAATGATACACCCAGAGTTTCTGGTTCCCAGTTGCCCCATTATTCCCTGGGGCTGCCAATTCCAGGTCTCCTCACCACACACAGGCTGGGAAGCTCCAAAGCAGCTGCCTCCAAAGCAAACCAGTTCAGGAAGAATAGGGAAACAAATTACAGCAAAGCAGATTAGCTTCTCTTTAACTTCCTTCAAAATATTTCTTCCCCACAGCCTCCCTAATCCCATTTTTTAAGGGAATTTGGTCTCTTTATTTGTTCTACTTATCAATGTGAAAAGAATTTCAAGCTTTATGCTTCAAATTTCTGCCCATGGACCTGTTGCAGTTCTAATCCTCAGGCTTTTCAGGGGTGGGAATGGCTCTTGGAGCAGTTCTCAGCCTGTTGCACTGATGCTTCCCACATGACAAAGGTGGCCAGGGCACTCTTGGTGCTTTCAGTTGAGCAGCAACTTGGTGACAATATTTGGACAGTCCTGGGGTTTTTATTGTTTAATTTTGGGCTACCAACCATCTCACCAAACCCACTGGTTGGGTTTAACCAGCATTGAGAAGATGGGAAGGTGGCATGTGGGGGCATTTCTAACAAATATGGTATTTCCCTAGTTTTTTTTTTAAGTGTCATGGTTTATTTTCTTCCTAATGAAGCCAACTATCTAGAAGAGACTCCTAAAATGATGCCAAAATGCTTCTGTGTGCACACTGGTTTCCATTAGCACAATACACCTACATGGGATGCACCCTCCCACATCTTCTCCATGCTCCTCTAAAAACTTTATGTCTGAAAGATAAAAAAAAAAATAGGGAGAACATCTTAGCAGGTCCCTATAATATATATATGATCTTGAAGGTCTCTTCCAGCCAAATCATTCTATGATTCTATAAATGAGCAGGAAGCATTGCTGTGTGGTGGGTGCTGCACCCCAACAGCAGCATGATGACCATGAAGCCAGGACACCCCAGCAGCTGAGTGGGTCAGAGCTCAGAGAACCCACCCAGGGCTGCAGGAAAGGTCCCAGCACTTCAAATCAGGGGAGAAGAGCTTGCAGGGGATTTTATTTCTCTGCTCTTGTGCAGAAGAGGTGACAGGTGAAGGTTGGGTGATGAAGGTGGAGCCACCCTGGTGTGGGAGGGTGAAGAGCACAGAGAGCTCTTTCTCAAATGAGGGTGCAGCATGGGAAGGGGGGGTTCTGGAAGATGCACTGCTGAGTTCCCAGTTAGGAGCAAGAGCACAGTTGGAGGGTGAGGAGAAGAGCAGCAGAGATGGTGCTGGGGCTGAGGCTCAGCAAGGCAGAGGGTACTCAGATGTTGGCACAAGGGCTGCTCCTACCTTCTGCCTGCTATGGAGACCCTCTTTCCTCACCCAGAGAGAAACTCAGGGCTGCTCTACTGACCTGGCTCCACCAGAGCAATGGCACTGGAAGGGCTCTGTGCTGCAGAGGAGCCCTGAGGCTGGAGCTGGGGTGTCCTGTTGTGCTCATGGCTCCCAGGAAGGGCCGTGCAGCGTGGGAGGAGAGGAAGACTGGGCCCTTTGGGGAGAGCAAGAGATCAGAGAGTTCAAAACTGAATGAGTTCCCTGTGCCCTCTGCAATTAAAGATAACTTGAAAGAGTTTCCATTTGGTAGTATCATTAATTTCCCCTCTTCCTCCTGCTGCAGTTCAGAAGAGTCCTTTTCAACTGTTTATTGACCGTGTGATGAAAGACTCAGCTGAAGAGACCCTAAGAAAAGGAAAAGTTGGAAAAGTTTTCAGCCCTTTCATCAGTCCTTTAAACAATGTTCAGAAAAAAAAGATGAGAGGAGCAGTGTGTTTGAGAGAAATATTGTAATTAAAGCTGCCTGCAGTGGGCTTTGCTGCCCAAATGTGACTCGAATACTCGCAGCCCTGCGTCGTGTGAGGATTTAGTTCTCAGGGTTGTCACAAACAAGGCAGTTAAAGAAACACAGTGATACTCACCCCAGGAGTACCCACAGGAAGATTTTTTCACATCTCCATCTCTTTCTGACAACATTTCCATCCTTCTCAAGGCCACAGCTGAAAAATTCTGCCCAGTGTTTCTGTTTTCCTGTAAATCTTCACCCAGCCTGGTCCTGTTGCTGGAGGGCAGCTCAGTCTTGGTAACTCAGGATGGTCCTGGAGGTGAGGGGAGCCACAGAGGGATGGGTTTTTACACCAACATAACTGGTGTAAAATGCCTTTACCTGGGTCTCCTCAGACAACAAAAACAAGCCAATGGGAAGAGCAGCTAAATCCCATTTTTCATGACTCTTAAGATGGAAGAAATCCTCAGAAACATCCTAAGCCCATCAAGTATCCCGGGCACAGTTTGCCCACAGGAAGGATCAAAGACTTCAGGCAACTCCATCTCATGACACAGATGGGTCTAAGCTGCTTTCAAAGTCTAGCCAGCCACGAGGCAGTGCCAGGGACCAGCCCCTGATCAAAAGCCTGTGGGGTTTGCTGGTGACCTCTTGTCAGAGCTTCAAGAGCAAGAGACAAGAGCCTGACAAGGGGCTGCTTGCTCCTGGAGGTGGCAGAGGAGGAGAAGGGACAACCCCCAGAGCTCCTCACTGCTCTCAAACACCTCCTGGCTTCTCACAATTCCAGTTCAGAAGGGAAACCTCCTCCAGAGTCACAGAGCATGTCACCACACTGGCATGAAGACACCAAGTGGGGCTCCCTGGGGTGAGGCTGCTGGCTGGTGCTGCCACTGGGACCTGCTGGGGGTGGCTCCTCTGTTGATTTTTGCTGAATAAAACTTTCCTGACACACAGTTTCCATCTGCTGGAGTCTGTCAGCCCATCTATATGGTGGAAGGCTCCTGCCATTTGGCTACTGTCCCCAAGCTTGGTGCAGAGAGCACAATGGAGATCTGTGGGGCAGGACTGAAGGGAGCAGGAAGGGTTAACACAGGAATCAAATTAGAAAGCAGTCCTAATTAGTTCAGCAGTCAAAAGCAATGACTCACCTGAGCAGGCAGCCAACTAATACCCTCACAGACATCTTCCTTGTTTGTTTTCTTCTCTTCTAGAAGGAGGATGTGGGGGATCCCATTCCTGGCCATCTGGTATTAGTGTGAAAAACAAGAGATGTGATGCAGTTGGCTCAGTAACTCCTTCCAATTCACATGTTCTCAAAGCTCTTTTTTTTTCTAGGCTTTTACCTACCCCTGACTGTGACTCTGTTCTGTCCATCTACAGCCCCAACCTTAAGCACTAATTGCAGGTGCCTTCTGAAAAATGTGGTTCCCAGGAAATCACTTGGACTTGGAATTGAGGATTTTCTACACGGATCATGGACAAGCCAGAACTTGGCTCTGTGGTTCCCAACACTGCTTTTTTTTTTGCACAAGTGGCTTCCCCAGCCCTCCAAACTCAACCCCAACGTGGTTTAATCTGCTTTTTGCAGACAGCAAGCCGTGGCTGTGGTCAGCCCCAGATCCCTGACACCCCAGGCATGATGCTCTGCTTGGCCCTTGGCTGTTGGCTCCCATATCCTCTTGTCCTTGACAAGCTGAGGTCACTCCTCCTGCTCCTCTCCTGCAAAGCTGCTCCCTAAATTGCCCTCAACACTACAGCCAAGGCAGGTGCTGGGAGCCTGAAGAGCACCTCACACATGAGCAGCAGTCTCCTAGCAATGAGGAAGATCTAGAGGCCCTCAAAATAGCTCCTCCTCCCATTTCTCTTCAGTGACTCACACCTCACAGTCTGGCTCTTCACTTGGGGTTTCTCCTTGGGGTTGTTTTTTGGAGGATTTTCCACAGAGAAACCCACCTCTCTTGTGTGTGCAGGGGGAAAACAAGGCAAGGGGATGAGTTCTGTCTTCCTTTCAGAGCACACAACATCCCAGGTGTCCCACAGGAGAGGAATTCATGTTTTCTTGCCAACTCCAGGCACCGAGCTGTGGTTTGCAGTGCTCTGCAGAGAGGTGTTGGGCACAGCCTGGGTGGGGGCAGCATCTCCTCTGCCTGCCACGTGGTGCCAATGCTGAGAAACAGAAGGTGAAGGGTTGTGAGAGTGTTTGGAACTCAGGATCAACTGCAGGCAAGGCAGGGCAGTGCCACAGCTCAGCAAGGGGGGCGAGGGGAGGATTCTGTTGGCTGAACTAAGTAGAAAAGGAGCAGGTTTGCCATGCTGCTGCTGGATTTACACCACCTCCCAGCCTCCCTCTTTCAGCTCTGAGCTGTGCAACAGGACAACAATGATTTAAAAACCAAACACAAGCAGCTCAAAGGGCAAATTTGCCTTCAGCCCCAGCAGAAGCACCTCAATGTGGTTCTGTATCCACCCAAAACATTCTTCTTTTTTTTTTTCCCTGCAATAATCCTCATTCTCTAATTCCAATTGAAAAAAAATCCAACTCCAAACAGTCCCAGATAAGAACTCTAATGAATTATGCAATGGACATATGCTCTCACCCCAAATCTTGATGTTGACTTCATCTGATGCCATGCAGAAGATTGAAGCTTGGGACTGTGCTGGGAATGATCCCAGAGCTGCAGGAGGATTCTAGGTCACATCACTCCATCTCTGATCAGCACCTGTGAGAGCAGATGGCTAGACAATGCAGCTATCACTGCTGGCTTTAATTTCCCTGGATTAAGCAGCAAGTAGTCTGCAAGCAGTTGGATTTGGAAGGATGCAGAGGCAAGCCTGGCATGGGGAAACCTTCCAGAGCTCCCACAAAAAAGCTCTGCCTTCTCACACTGGTCCTGGTGGGGCTGCAGATCTCCGGGCAGCTCATTCACCAGCCACTTCTCAGTTATTTCTGGGTTTATTGCAGAAATATCTTGCAATAAATAAATTTAAAAAAATTAAAATAACCCTCTGTAGTGCCCAGCAATGGGACAAGGAGCAATGGGGATAAACTGGAGCAGAGAAGGTTCCACCTCATGAGGAGGAAATTTCTCACTGTGAGGGTGCCAGAGCCTGGCCCAGGCTGCCCAGAGAGGCTGTGGAGTCTCCTCTGGAGACTTTCCAGCCCCCCCTGGATCTGTTCTGTGTGTCCTGCCCTGGGTGCCCCTGCTCTGCCAGGGGGTTGGACTCTGATCTCCAGAGCTCCCTTCCAGCCCCAACCATTCTGTGACAGTGAAAGCCATTTTAAAATCCAGCTTTAGACCACACAAATCATGGGGGGCTCCTCCCAACATGGCTGCAAATGAGGGGAGGGCAAAAATCTTTGCTTTCTAACTCACTGCAACCACATCTCCTTGCCCTTGTGAGTCTGCAGCCCCTGACCCACCACCTGCAAACCTGGGTTGTTTCCCAAGCATCATTCAGGGCACCCTTTGCACAGCATGACCTGGCAGCTTGCCCCTGGTACCCTCAGCCAGGTGAGCTGGCTCTGAGTCACCACCTTCACCACCTTCTCTCCTCCAGTGTGCTCCAGGGAACTGTTCATCTCACTGGGAGCTTTCCAGGCTGAGCTCGGGGGGAATCTTGTCCTGGAGAGTAAATAAAGAAGTTTTGTGCTGCAAAAAGGATTGCTGTTCTCAACACACTGCACCCCCATCCTGCAAGGAACCCATCAGCCAGCACTCAACACTGCAACTCCAGCCCTAAACCACACAGGCAGATGTGCAGATTACCACGAGGGCTCCCAGATTTAGAATTTATAAAGGAATTCCTTGTTTCTCACTGAAAAGAGCCCAGCAGGATTAAGGAGAGAAAATTACACATTTTTTTTTCCTGCTGTCTTTTAGTCAGGAGCAGGTTCAAGATAAAATTAACCAGTGGCAGGGAGTGGGTTTATTAAACCAACACTGATACCTACAAGGAAAAAAAAGAAGGGAAATGACTCTCTTCCATTTCACACCTCTCCAATTTGAAGAGCAAACCTCTAGCAGCAGCATGTGTGTTATCAGGACAGGCAATGAGACATGGAACAAGGACCAACTCCATTTGCCTGGGCAGAAAGCCCAGTTGGGAAGTAATTGCTGTGGTGGTGCAGCAGCTGCAGATCCAGCCAGCTCAAATCCAAAGATCAAATGCTTATTTCATTTTGATAAAAGTCATTAAACCACAAATCAACTTACTTTAGAGTACAGTCAGGAAAGAATTCTGTCTATACCATCTGCACATAACTCTTCCCTAATAAATTAAAGCAGCCACAGCAGCTTTCTTAGGTGAAATCCCCACGCTTGGGTGACATCAAGTATCAACATTTCTCATTTAGATTGGATTTTGCAGCTCAGCTGCCACTGTGCTGGGTTTCAGACCAGACCAGAGGGTTTCTGAGCTGTTGGGAGGAGTGGCTGCCTCAGTTGTCAGCTCAGGACCAGGCTTGAGACACCTCTGAGGGCCACTGTGCCAGCAGAAGGAACAGTGGCAAGGGCTTCCCTGTGTAACTGAGGGAGCACCAAGGCAGCTCTGGACTTCAAGGGTAGCCCAAACACAGCAAGAAAACTCCAAATAAAACAAAAACCCAACCAGAATGTATGGGAGCAACTGAATGGCTGAAGTGCACTTGCTCCAAGACATCCACTTGGCAATTGAACCCACCTTTGGAAGCTTTAGACCATCCATCACTGGGCTGCTCCAGGCTGGGGCAGCACCACCTGAACCCCCTGAGCACCCCTTGCTGCAGCAGATCCAGGCTGGGGAGGAGGATTCCCAGCTGGAAAAGCTTTCTGCTTTGATCTGAAGATTCCAAAGGCTTCATTAATTAGATCCCAGTGCAGCCCATGGTGCTGCAGAGCCAACAGCAAGTCAATAGCCTTCCTCCACCTCCTTAGGTTTGTCTGCACTCTGGGGGCTCCTGAAGAGGAATTTCAACTCTTTTATGACAACCAAATGCTCTCTCATGGTTTCTGAGTAGCATTTGATTCCCCTTTTCCCATCAGAATCTAAGTGGCCATTTTCTGTGGCTACACAGCTCTCTGGAGGGGCCAGAATCTGGCCCTGTTCTCTCTCCTGAGCAAATCTCCACTCCCAGGCTGTGATGACAGCAATCAATCCCAAACCCTCACTGAATGGATTGTTCTGGGTCTCCAGCCCTGCAATTCTAATACCTCTAACACTCATTAAAACTTGGGAGAGATCAAAGAGCACAACTTCACCCTGATAAATTAATTTATTTATTTGTCTTTTTACACTAGGAATCAATTTGCTGATTTACTCCTAATCCACCTCCCACCAAAGGTAATTTGCTCTTACCTGTGCCCTTCAGGGGATGGATTTGGAGCTAAACAGCCCATTATTAAGTTCACCATTAACAAAAAGTTTGCAAGGCAACTAATTGCTAGGTTATGACATTTTCAAATCAATTATTTTTTTTATTTTTTTTTTTCACAGTAGTTTCTAATATTTACCAGCTGAGGACAAAAGAACTCACCTTGGGGTCCTGTGTTGAGCTCCCAGTGCTCCTGGGATGGTGGCAAAGGGGTCACAGAAAAGCTGCTTTTGGGTTGAGGCAACAAATACTCCTTTTTGGCAGCCCCACGTGGATCCCTTCAGTGAGTCTCCCACCTGTATTCATGGTCTGATTGGCATTTTTTTTGCCACCTACATGAGAATTACTTTTAATCCTCGAATTATTAGAATCCTTAGCATCCAGGAATGGTTTCTGAAGAGAAAAAGTTTTAAATTAGTTTGGAAATACTCTTCTGAAAACTAATTTCTTGGTATAACTATTGGATTTTTTCATACAGCCCCATCCATTTGAATTAATATACTGCTGTTAATGGATTCTCTGCCCATGCTAAGCCTCAAAAGGTTCTTTCTTCAAGCCAAACTTCTCACCAGGAAGAAAGAGAGTTAGTCTACAACACACAGTTACCAGGAGACCAAGGGAAAGTTAGTCCACCAAAGGTGATGATATTAATAATGACATTCATGCTGCAGGAATTTAATTAGACTGCAAAAGAATTTGTAGTAAAGATGTCACAATAACTCAGGAGCAAATGGAAATCAGTCCAGAGGCATTCAGCCCTCAATTAGTTGGGAAGTAGTAGATTAAAGATAAACTTGGAAAAATTGCTGGAGTGATTGGCTATTAGGGGCCACTAGAACTTACAATGTCAAGTTAGATTTTTCACTTTCTGATGCTTTCAGATAAGAGCAAGTAGTTAAAAAAAAAAAACAACCCACAGGAGCTGATTTTTATGGGGTTTTTTTTTGCCTTCTTCAAAAGATCAAGAGTTTTTGCTTCTAATAAAACCAACGACAGTCACAAGCCTTGGCTGGTGGCAGTGGTTTGGGGGGTTTTTTTCCCCTCAACATGATGGAATAACGAGCTGTGTGACACCTTGGTTATATAAGGAAGGTGGCAACTCTGTTCAGACAGCAGCCAATTGATGTGTGCTGCCTTTAGAAAAACAAGGCAGAAAAAAGCCCTGTTTCTGATCATCCACAAGAAGATACTTTCTTGTTGTTGGCTTGTTCTGTGCAGAGCACATGAAAGGAAGAAGCAGCAGAATGTTCATCAAGGGCCCAGGAAGAGTTTCAAGCTCTGCTGATGGATCTGAGAGTGTTGCCAGCTCAGAAGGGATCTGTGCACAACAACTTGTGCTCACCAGGACATGGATTTCAAAGCTGGGGGGCTCTGGTGGAGCTTTTCCACCCAAGCCCTCGTGGCTGGAACATCTCTGGTGAGGAAAGGCTGAGAGCCCTGGGGCTGTTCAGCTGGAGAAGAGCAGCTGAGAGGGGAGCTGATGGATGGTCACAGGTCTCTGCAGGGTGGGTGTCCAGTAGCAGGGGCCAGGACCTGTTCAGTGGTGCCCTGGGATAGAACAAGAGGTGAAAAAACCCCATGGGAAAGACTGGCATCCTGCTGCCTGATTTGGTGAGGGAACCTCAACCCTGCATCCCATGGCATGGCTTCAACCTGTTTGGATTTCACATGCTCCATTTTCTTCTATTTTATCCCAAGTTGGCAGGGCAGGGAACTTCAAAACGAGGAAGGAAATACATTTAGGAGGCAAAGCAAGCATTGCATTGATTGTAAACATCCAAAGAGCAATAGCAGTGGCTATTCTGAGCGTGGCACTCAACTGTATCCTGCACTAACCACTTTCTGCATCCAGACCATGAAAAAACAGCCAGCAAAGCAAAACTGCAGCTCTCCCTCATCTGAGTCACTCTCTCCACTCCTCTCCTTCATGCTCTTTGCTTCTATGCTGGCTTCTTAGACCAAAGGATGAGCAGCATCCTTCCAAAACATCCCAACCCAGGTGGTGTTCAATCCGTTTGGTTTTTCTCTTCACCTTCCACAGGGTCAAAATGGGTTTTTTTTCACCTGTATCCCAGCATTTCTCACAGAATCACAGGCTGCTTTGGGATGAAGGGATCTTGCCAACCCCTCTGCAGGGAGCAGGGCCATCTGCACCCAGAGCAGGGTGCTCAGAGCCCCCCCAGCCTCCCCTGGGCTGGTGCCAGGGCTGGGGCAGCCACCACCTCTCTGGGCAGCCTGGGCCAGGCTCTGCCACCCTCAGCACCAACAATTTCTCCTGCTCTCCAGTCTCAATCTCCCTCTTTGAGTTCAAACCATCCCCCCTTGTCCTGTCCCTGCTCAAAACTCTGTCCCCATCTTTCTTGAAGCACTGCAAGACCACTTGAAGTTCTCCCCATTTTCATTCAGGAAAGGGAATAAATGACACTATGAACATCAGCAGCCTGAAAAAGTCTGCTGCTGTGGATTTTGGAGCCCATTTCCCACAGTGAGGAGAGGGATTTGATCTCACCAGTGCACAGGACAGCTCACAGTTCCCTCAAACCTCACTTTGCTTTGGTTTCTCCACTAGAACCAAGAGAGATTTCTGAGTGAGGAGCTAACCCAAAGTGCCAGAGGGTGGGTGATGGTCTGGTCCATCCAGACCATGCTTCTCTTTCTCCCTGCATGGAGGATCCCTCTTCCCAACCTCTGGGGGACCAGAGGCACAAAAAGAAAGGGGCTGCAGCAGGGAGGTGCTGAGGAATCAGCAATCAGTGCTTGGCTGAGCTGCTCCTGGTTCAAGGGAGCTCAGAGCTCCCTGCCCTGCCCTGCCCCAGCACCCACTGCTCAGCCAACACTCAGCATCAATTTGAGAGCCTCAAGCCATGTGCTTTTAACACCAAGGTCCCAGTCAGGGCAGAGAGTTTAGAGTTTACTCTCTTTAACATCTTCTGTAAAATTAATTACTGGGCGTTTGACAAAATAAATTGACCTTCTAATAAGGTTTCTAAAAATGCCATTGCTGTGACTCTTTCAATGGCTTTTTCTATCCAGTTGCTGCCTGCCTTACATCTCCCCTAATGCTGCACTCAGGGACTACAAGGCAGGGAAGGATTTAACCTCTAATATAGAAGTGGCATGCACTTATTTCCCATGGGAACTGACCTGATCTGGAGCACTGACTATTTATAACACCTCCAAAAATACACAGCAAGGCAAAAGGCTGCTAAGAAAGGCTACATTTGTTGATAAAACTAGGCAAAAAAAAAAGAGTTATATAGCTGTGGATTCCCATACAAAGCCACCTCCACAGGATGCTGTAAATTCTGAACTAAAAGTGCTGTGCCTCTGCTGTTCTCTCATCAGTTTAACCTTGAACAATTCCCTCTTTGCCTTATGGGGTTTGAGGGCATGGCTCAGGATGGCAATTAATGGTGTTTGGAGAGAAACCTAAACCAACCTGTGTGGCCAGCAGGAGCCACAAGGCAATGCTAGGACAGAAGGGGGACATCAGCCCAAGGTAGCTGAGATGCCAGGAGAGGTGTTTCACAGCTCCCCAGAGGTGAGAGCTGCTGGATGGGAATGCACACTGCATCTGGAGAGCTTCCTCTGGGAGGGAATGAGGTGCCTCCCTTCATGGGGTCAGTCATGGAATCAGAATCACTCAGAAAAGCCCCTTGGGATCATCCAGGCCAACCATCAGCCCTGCTCTGCAAAGCTCACCCCTAAACCATGGCCCTCAAAACCACATCCAAACCACCCTTCAAGACACTCAGGGTGACTCAACCCCCTCCCTGGGCAGCCTGTGCCAGGCTCTGACCACTCTTTCAGTGAATTCTTTTTCCCTTCTCCCCAGTCTGCCCCTCCCCTGGAGCAGCTGAATCCATCCCCTCTGCTTCTGTCACTCCCTGTGAGCAGAGCCCAGCACCAGCCTCTCTGCAATGTCCTTCCAGGTGGCTGCAGGGTGATGTCAGAGCAGACAAAGACCAGGAGCAAACAACAAGTAAAGTTACTTGGCAGCCCAGATGGGCCCTGACTCATTTCTTGGATCTGGTCTTGAAACCCAGTGTGCCAGCCAGAGCTCCAGCCAGGCTTTGGAAGAGCACTGCAAGGAGCAGACAGGGGATCAATGTGCCAAATATCCTCTTACCTTCTCCTGCTCCTGCTCTCTCACTGCTGCTGCACTCCAGACACCCCACCAGCTGCTCTGCTGGGCTGAGCACTGCAGAGTTTTTGTCCCAAACACTCTGGGGTGGTTGAGAGAACTCCATTGAAGCTGATTCTGAAGCCACCCGGGGCAGAAGAAAGGTTTGACATCTCTGGTCATTCATTAATACTGGATTTTAATCACTGATGTAGGTATCATCATGGAATCATGCTGGGAAAAGACCTCTAGGATCACCAAGTCCAACCTTCATCCCAACATCTCTCTAACCACCAGCCCACAGCCCCAAGTGCCACAACCACTGGTTTTTTAACCCCTCCAGGGCTGGGGACTCCAGCCCCTCCCTGGGCAGCCTGTTCCAGGGCCCAACCACTCAGGAAATTTCTTCCTAACTGCTTTTGTTGAAGGTGTCCCTGGAGGTGGGTTGGATTAGATGAGCTTGAAAGGTCCCTTCCAACCCAAACCAGGCTATGGGGCTATGATTTTTTTTCTTTCATTCTCTCCTTGGGTTTTTTTTGGAGAGCAATGAACATTTCTCACTTTCTCTTGCTATCTTTTATCAGCAGAGCAAACCCCTGAAGAATGAAAGCTGCACAGAGACAGCTCAGTGGCAGAGAGACTCCAGGTAAAGAGCTGCCCCAACTCCTTATGATGAAATATTGATAGAAAACAAGAAGTTTAAAATCACTCAGTCCTTTAAACACAAATCCTTTTGTAGCCCAGCAGCACCAGAGCACTTTCCTCACTTACATCTGAATAAAACTGACTTGGCAAAAAAGGCAAACATACCTGGTGAGAATTTCAGAAGAGATTGTTTGGGGTGGTTTTTTGTTTGTGAAATTTCCTTTTGTTTTTTTTTTTTTTTTTTTTCCCATGTGCCTTTTGCAGCAGAATATTGGGAAATAAAGGTGAAGAGAAAATGTTTTTTTTTCCATTCTGAAGACTTTGTCACTTTTCAATCTTCTTCTTCCTGTGGAGAAAATGGAAAAGAAATAAATTGGATGAAGAATTTTCTTGCACCAGAATTACCCAAAGACACGACTGATGTTTTTCTAACTGGAAAATCTGAAGAAATCCAAATGTTTTCATCAAACATTCACTGAAACAGTATGCTGACAAAATAGCTTTTTAGTCAAAACCTTTCACTGGGGTCTACTGAACGTGGTATGTTTATGTCCAAAGAATTCTGGAGCACCAGAAGGCCAGAGGAGTTTCTCTAATTTCAGAATAAATACCCCTTGAGGTCTCTGCAATCACTTTTTGGGGCTACACAACCTCTCTGCTCATGGACTCTGACCACAGTGGAGCTCCATCCTGCACAGGTCTCTGAGCTGCAGGACTCCAGGCACAACTGAGCTACTGCAGCTCCTTGCTCCACCCCCAGGGAACCACCAAGAAGTAGTTTAGTGTCAGGAACTTACCAGGAATAATAGATGTTTTATTCCACCACTCACCATCTGTGGTCCCTACTGGGCCTCTACCTGGTCTAAGAGCACTCACAGACACATTTACAAGTGTGCTTTAGATTTTTCCAGATACACCTGCAGCTTTTGAGACAATTAATGGTGTTTGGAGAGACCCCTAAAGCAACCCAAACATTAAACCAGAGCTGCTGTGTGGAGGGAGTGAATCTTGACAAGATATCCTACTGGATAGTTGTAATTTCAACCAGTGATTCCCAAACACACACACACAAAAAAATGGAATTTGTCCTCTTACCCTGCTGAAATTTCCAAGGCTAAAACACAGAGACTTCACTTTGCTGGCTTGGTGGGTAGCCAGCACCTGGTTTGGCCCTGAAAAGCTTCTTCTCACCATCTTGGTGAGCAAACACCTCTTAAAGAGCACTGCCATTGGCCCCTCCACCATCCTGGCAGCTGCATCACTACCTCAGATAAAAGGCACCTCCACAAGGAGTGATCCAATGCCAATGCCAAGGCTAAACCAGTCCCCAGGGTTTCCAAGAGGAGGCTGTTCCATTTGCAGAGGCAGTCTGGAAGGCAGGGAAATGAAACTGCACTTTAATGAACTTCTTTAGAGGAAAAAGGTTTCATTTTCTTTCAGGCAAGCCACAACAACAGGACACTTCCCCTAGCTTAGGCTCAGTTAAACATGACACTCAAAAGACATCTCCAATACTCCAGGGATTAAATTATTTTCTGAAAGCCATTTTGTTCCCACTGGTATAAAGCTGAGAGGTTTTTTTGCTGCCCCCCCTTATGTTTTTTTTTCCCCCAGTGCTAGAAATAGATTAAACCATCACTTCAGGATGCTGAGCTGCAGTTTCAGCTGAGTCTGGGGTTCACAGAGGTTTATCAAAAATGACAAGATTAAACAACATCTAGGAGATGTCTTATAGTGCCCAGGAGCTCCAGGAAGATGCAGCAGTTCCAAGAATAACCAGGAAGAAATAAGGAAAGTGTTAGAAAAAAAAGAACAGTGTGATCCTTGCAAGATCTGCTGTGAAAGGGAAGGTGCTGTGCTGATCAGCACTGCCCATTGTGGCCCACAGAGAGTTGCTGCCTGCCTCCTCAAAATGAAAAGCCAGGGGAAGTTCATTGCAGCTCCAAGGGCTGTTATCAGCTTCCTCACAGTTACCTGTCACAGCCTCTGAGATGCAGAGTTTGCCTCCTGCTGCATTTGCACACAGTGTGGGGGTAGCTGCAGAGTGAGGAGTGGCTCTTTGGGATGGCTGCTTCTAGCACTGGAACAGCAGAGCAGAATATTCCATGAGTGCATTCTCTGTATTTCCATTCACAACCATGGGAAGCACAATGATGATCTATTTGAAAAAGGTTGGGGGAAAAAAATATTGCTATCTGGGCAGTAAATACACAAGAAGCAGACAAAGGCTGTGAGTGCAACCACAAAGGGATACAAGAGAACTCAAAGTTTCTTCTCCAGAATGATGATTCTAATAAGTCTCCATAAGAGACACCCCCATTGCCAAGCAATCAACTCAGACAGCAGAAAGGAACCTGGAAAAGAAAGCTCTGCAGGAATCCTGTGCTCAGGCAGGACTTTGTAGGTCTCCTGCCCCTTTCCAGAAGTCAAAGGTCAATTCCTTCACCAAGAAGCAATGGCCCAGCCCTCTTCTCCATCCATCCCATCACACAATGCCCTGGGTTGAAGGCAGCTCCAGAGCTCATCCAGTCCAACATCTGCATCCAGAGCAGGGTGCTCAGAGCCTCCTCAAGCCCAGCCTTGGGTGTCTCCAGGGATGAGGCATCAACCAGCTCCCTGAGCAGCCTGGGCCAGTGTCCCCCACCCTCAGGGCAGTGGTGGGCACCATCCTGCCCTCCATCCCCTGTGCCAAGACCTTCTCATTTCCAGATGTGGCAACAGCCTGAGGGAGTCAGGTTAATCCAGCCAAGAGGGCAGTGGAAATCACTGCCATCAGACCCCTGGGAAAGCTTAATCCAATCTTCTCTTGTGAACTAGATATTACTCCCCTTCTCCTTGCCTTCAGTGGTGATAAACTGCAGACAAAAGAGATAAGGGACTCACACACCTCACATTTAACCACTCATAGTAAATACACCTCTTGCTTTTGCTTATCTTACAGCCTGCTATGGATTTCCTTTTAGCAACCTCCTGAATTACAATCAAATTATACTTTCAGGGCCATTGAATTGCATGACTTGCAATACCTTAATGGGTTCTGTTCCAGCTCCTCAGGAAAGCCTTGTAATTCCTGTCTCCTTCTATATTTCAGTGAGGCTGAAGGCCATGCTTCAGTGCTATGCAGAACAGCACAGACCTTCCATTTACCAGAGTCAATTCCATGCCAACAGGCCATGGGTGAGTGAACTGCTGCTTCCAAGAAGGAAAAAAAAAGTCTTTTTTTTTTTTTGCCTTACAGTGTTGGGTTTGAATGGCATGAGAAGTCACTTTTCCTTCTCCCTCCCCCAGCATAGAGGTGTTAATTTAAACCAGAGTCATTTCAAACTGAGTATTAAAGTAATAAGAAAAGTATCTTCAATTAAACTGAGGAATACAATAACTTCAACAAGATATTTCCCTCAGTGAACACACAAAGAAGGGAGTGTGGCAGCAGATAAGGGATTACTGATATCATTAAGACATGAAACAACTGAGATTTGGAGATGGTTGTGCTCTGAAACAGATTGAAATGAAAAGTGGTTTTTTTGGAGGGTGTCTGTGGCATCTCCAGGCAAAAGATGATGGTGGCTATGACTCAATAATCACGGCCACCACAATAATTATAATTAACTGAGGTGCTGTCTCCCTGCTCTGCCACCACCTCCTCCATCAGAGGGGACAGGGGGGACCTTCTCCCATGAGCACAGTGACCTTGGGAAGGCAGCAGCCCCTGCCACTCAACTTCAGCAGCAGGTCCACTAAGAAAAACTGCCCACTCTGGAGATAATCAGAGTAGGAACTTCTCTGGCTGCTGCCACTGGGTGGGAGATAAAAACCTCTCCTCTGCCTTTATTCTATCCTGCTTTTTCTTTTTTTTTTTTTTCAAATGTTATCATGGGGTTTTTTTTCCAATTGTATTCCCAATAAGCTGTCAGGTCAGAAATAGTGTTTGCCAGCCCTGAAAAGAAGTAATCTTTGCTGGCAACATCATTTATCAGGATAGAGAGAGAGGCAAAAAAAAAAGTTCAAATAACATGTAGGAGGAAATTTCCCCATAAGCCAACTTGAAGAGCTGTTGACAGGCAGCAGATGAATGGAGAGCAGCTCTGGGTGCTGAGCTCAGAGGATGCTTTCAGCAGCACTGCTTGCAAGGGGAAAATTCATCTTCTTTCTGCCTGGGTCCAAAGCAGTTCCCATCCTCACCTCCCTTGGAACACAGCAGGGGATGAGAAAGGGGGCACCCGAGGAGGGATGTGGCCAAACACATCCCATCCAGCCCCAGCTTGGACTTGGTGGTCTCCAGTACTGGGCCATAACAGCCATGGTTTGTGCCCTGATCTGGAGCAGGACACCACCCTCCCTCAGTTAAAATTTTCCTTACAGCCTCAGCCAGACAGGAGGATTTTTTTCTCCCCAAATCCTTCACTAGCTTTCCCCCAACATTAAAATTTCCTGGTAACAACAAAAAGAAGCTGCCACAGGTGTGTTCAACCTTAAAAGAGACAAACTGCCTTCACACGAGTAGAACAGGGGTGAAAATGAAAACAGACATCATGAATATTAAACTCCACTTGCAAATGAAGAGGCTTCAGCTGTGGCCTTTGTGCTTTCTCCACAAATATGGAGAAGGGAATTTTCCCCAAGAGAAATGTTCATCAGCACAGAGCATCCCTAAGAAGGAAGCCACTCAGGTCACAGCAAATATTCCCCAAGCAGACACTTTCTGCTGGGTATTCACAAGAGAAAGTTGATTCTGGGAACCTCCAATTAGGCAGCAGAAAAAAAAAAAAAAAAAAAGCAGAAAAAGGTTTATTCTGATCAATTTTGCAGCAAAGATGTTTGAAATGGGGAAAGGAAAATGTGCAAAAGAGACAAAACTCCCCCATCAATTATTCACTGTCTGGAGAGGGGAGAAAAAGCCAGAGCAGGCCAACTGAAGCCAGAAGAATTTGGGTGCAAGCAGCAGCTGGACAGCCAGTGCACACTGGTTTTTTTTGGAAGCTGCAAAGTGGGGCCTCCAGCCTGAGAATCTTCCTAATTAGGGTAATTTCTAATTGGTAATTAGCAGCAACAAATATTTAGCCTTTTGGTTAAATCATGACGAGAAAGGGGTGTGAAACTTGCCTGTGTATTGGCACCTGGAGGGTTTTTTTTTCTTCCACACTCACCCAGTTGTGTTTGATTTCCTCACCTAGCTGTCTAACAACCTTCAAACAACCCACATTTGTAACCTTACCAGATGGGTTCATTTTTCTTTCCATGTGAAAACAGCACAAAAGGTCAATGGCTAGGGAGGGAACAACAGAAACAAGAAGAAATATTGCTGGGCTCGTTTGGAGCTTCAAAAACCCTTCCCTGCCTTTGGAATTTTATTTAATTTTTATTTTAAATTTTTTTTGGTTTACAGAATGGCCTGACAATTATAATTAGGCTGGAAACATGCCTGATGATGCTCAATGCTCTGTGTCAAGCAGATGGGTTAACACCTATTTTTATTCATCCTCTGCTTCTCCAGGAAAATACAATTGTATTAGAAGCAGGGTGTGGGTGGCTCATTTTTCCCTCCTTTGACAGTAGTTTGAAGTAACATTCATCAAACAGTATACAGAAGTTGAAAGAAATTGATTAAGCAACCTAGGAGGAAAAAAAAAATAAGATGTCTCTTCAGCAGGAGCTGGATTATTCAGTCGAATATTGCTGCATATAGTGATTTTCTGAGCAGGATAATGCTTGCCCCCTGCACAGATGTGGAAGGTGGACTCCTGAACATCCCTCCTGGTGAAGCAAGTTCAAATTCACTTCAAATCTGACCCTCTCCAATGCTCTGTTTCTCTCTGTAAAACAAGGTTAGAACAGCTCCTTCCAAGAAGTTCTGCAAGGCTCAGTCTGTAATTGCTTGTAAACCACTTAAGTCACAAGTGCTACAGCAATCTGAAGTGGTAATTGGAGGAGAGGCTTGAGATTCATCTATTTTTGGCACCTTGGAAATACTTATGGACTTGCTTCAAGGCAGTCCCTGAAAACTGTAAAGTGTCCAAAAAGTGATAGACCAAAAAAAAAAAAAAAATTAAAAAAAAATAAAATACTTTGATTAAAACCATTCCAGGGGCAAATCCAATCTTCAAAACACTCTCTGAAACCCATTGTTATGACCTGCAGATTTTTTTTTTCTGGTTTTTGTTTTCTGGTCACAACAGGAGAGAGATGCAGGAGGAGCCATGATAAGTTTTCCAGCAAAGAAAAGATGCTCCAGCTTTGGATTCTCTGGGAAGTGAGGAGGAGTTTGCTCTCCTGCTTCCCCCCAGAGCAAAAGTGTGCCTGGAGAGGCAGTGAGGAAGAGGGAATGAGGAGGGGATGAAGTCCCTGCTCTTAAGCTTCTCATCAGCCAGGATTCAAGGCTCAGATCAGACACTGGGTTCTGTTTTCCTCACCTGCCCTCAGGTGAGCAGTGAGCAAGAAAAGATTTTAATTAGCGACCCTGGCATTCAAAGCATGGCCAGATAATAATTTGGTATTATTCCCCAAATAATTTGGCATTATTCCCCAAATAATTTGGTATTATCCCCCAAATAATCTAGTATTATTCCCCAAATAATCTGGTATTATTCCCCAAATAATTTTCTATTATTTCCCCAAAAATTTGCTATTATTCCCCAAATAATTTGGTATCATCCCCCAAATAGTTTGGTATCATCCCCCAAATAATTTGGTATCATCCNATTAAAACCATTCCAGGGGCAAATCCAATCTTCAAAACACTCTCTGAAACCCATTGTTATGACCTGCAGATTTTTTTTTTCTGGTTTTTGTTTTCTGGTCACAACAGGAGAGAGATGCAGGAGGAGCCATGATAAGTTTTCCAGCAAAGAAAAGATGCTCCAGCTTTGGATTCTCTGGGAAGTGAGGAGGAGTTTGCTCTCCTGCTTCCCCCCAGAGCAAAAGTGTGCCTGGAGAGGCAGTGAGGAAGAGGGAATGAGGAGGGGATGAAGTCCCTGCTCTTAAGCTTCTCATCAGCCAGGATTCAAGGCTCAGATCAGACACTGGGTTCTGTTTTCCTCACCTGCCCTCAGGTGAGCAGTGAGCAAGAAAAGATTTTAATTAGCGACCCTGGCATTCAAAGCATGGCCAGATAATAATTTGGTATTATTCCCCAAATAATTTGGCATTATTCCCCAAATAATTTGGTATTATCCCCCAAATAATCTAGTATTATTCCCCAAATAATCTGGTATTATTCCCCAAATAATTTTCTATTATTTCCCCAAAAATTTGCTATTATTCCCCAAATAATTTGGTATCATCCCCCAAATAGTTTGGTATCATCCCCCAAATAATTTGGTATCATCCCCCAAATAGTTTGGTATTATCTCCAAATAGTTTGCTATTATCCCCCAAATAATTTGCTATTATCCCCCAAATAATTTGCTATCATCCCCCAAATAATTTGCTATCATCCCCCAAATAATTTGCTATCACAAATAATTTGCTATCATCCCCCAAATAATTTGCTATCATCCCCCAAATAATTTGCTAATATCCCCCAAATAATTTGCTAATATCCCCCAAATAATTTGCTAATATTCCCCAAATAATTCAATATTATTCCCCAAATAATTTGATATTATTCTCCAAATAATTTGGTATTATTCTTCACCTTCCAATGTTTGGCACCCAGAAACCCTTGGTTCATCTCTTTATCTCTGAGATAGGTAGAACCAGTTGCCAGCATCCCCACAAAGCTCCAAACTTGCCACCAAATTCCACTGGACATAGCCTTGGGGTCAACATCACACTTTATTAAGAAAAAAAATTAATAAAATTAAATAATTTCATGCCCATTTCCTTTGGCTGAGTGGATGTTGTGTCAATAAGGAGAAATGGGATTTCCAGGCCAATATAAACTCTTGCTGAGTGTCAATTGTTTGGGGTTGGGTTGGTTTTGGTTTTTTTAGACAGACTTTCTCTGAAATAAAAAGTGACTGATGCCACAATAAGTTTTAATTATTTCCTTCATAAACTATCAAATTAAATTTTAAGAGGCTGGAGACATTGTCAGCAGGAGAGGAAATACCCAAGTTGGCAGGAAAAAAAAAAAGGAAAGGAACAAAGATAATGAAAAAAAAAAACCCTCCCAGTCTGGCAGAGTTTTCCCAATTTGATTAAATCTATTAATGCAGCAGAGAGGGAAAAGAAGCTACTGGTTTTGCCTGGGATCAGAGTGGAGTTGAAGTTCTTTATTTTCTTATTTTGAGCTCTGCCAGGCTCTGTGGTCCCCAGGCAAGTCCCTGACCTCCCTCCCCTGTGCCCTTGGGCACCTCATTACAGCTCATCTGTTGCCCAGGATCTTTTTGGCCTCCCAGGGATGGTCCCAGGGGCTCCATTTCCATCTCCTCCTTTTGGCAAATAATATCTACATCAGGCTGCTGACAAACCACCACTCATCAAGTGATGGATATAACCACTTTTTGTTTGGTTTTTTTTTCCCCCCACATGCTAATTTCTTTATTTTAAGTGGCAAAATCCTGGCGTACTATGTATTTTTTTAATTTATTTCTCATTTTCTTCATGAGCTGAAGTGAC
>VYZU01013144.1:0-56934 GCA_013401355.1 Ceyx cyanopectus
GTGGTGGTGGTCTGGGTTTGGTTGGTGAAGAGATGCTGCTCCCAGCTGCCCGCACTGCCAAAGGGCAGAGGTGTCTCACACTAAAAGCATCCGACCTAAGGCAGGGACATTAGGCATAGAAGAGGGAGAAAAGTTATCAGTCAAGAAGGAACCTTAGGAAAAAGTGGTTTTGAGATAAAATTGTGTGCAAGGAGCAGTAGTGGTCACACAGGCATCAATCAAATTCCTCTTTATATAAACTGGATAGAGCAAGCCCATGTAAAGAGAATTTATGTGGCACTAAGGAAACAGGGTTGGACAAAACCCCAACCATGGAAAATAATGAGGAAAAGGAATTCATCAGGAAATGAGAAGTACCCAAGAAGGAAAAAGGATACCCCGACCAGAGCAGACAGGAATTGGATTCCCCTGCTTGTAACTGCTATCTTGTCAGCCTGGCACTGTTCAGCATTTTTATCCTCCCTGCTCTTCTGCAAATCTAAGCGCTGAGCTGCTGTCACTTCATCCTGAGAGCTGTGGTGTCCACCAGCTGTCCAGGAAAAAAAACGTTTCTCAGTTGTAAACAGATAGAGAGTGAACCAAACTATATAATCTGGGACAAGGATGACCCGAAGCCCTTAAAACGTGGAGGGGGACAACATGCATTTAGGTCCAGAGTTTCAGTCAAAGCCCTTCTTCATGCATGTGTTGAAGACCATTCCATTAACACTGGGGTTCAGGCAGAATAAATGCTGCAGTGACTCAGTCATGATCCGTTCTGTGAGCAGCTTTTGCAAATCCCACCCTATCATTCCCACGGTCAAAAATGCAGTAAAAGGCAGACATAAAGACATCTCCTAAAATCCAGAGGGAGCCAGCACTGGTGGCGATGTCGAGAGACTGAAAGCCGCTCATGCAGAAGGTTTGGTCATCAACAGACTCCTGGAAGGGAAAGCACATGTATATCCTTGTGACTGGCTGCTCCAGCCCCAGCTCAGGTGAGTGAAGAGCAGGGAATGGGGAGTGGGGAGGCCTTGGCTACTCACCTTGATGATGTATTGCTCTGCTGTGAGCTTGTACTCATGGTGTCCGATGGTGAAGCTTATGTAAGGCAGGCTGGACAGTCTTCTGCAGTCTACAAGAAACTGTATGCATGCACTGGTTGAGAAGGGATCAGTTTGCCTGTTTTTCAGCACTGCCCTTTGAATCCAAGACTTTCTGTGGCAGGTGACAGTGAATTAACTATAGAGAAGCAACATCAGGCTGACTGATGGCCCAACACTGCCCTCCAGCTTTCCAGCTCCTGTGCTGGGTCAAACCAGTCTAGTAGCCCAGCTGCACCTGGAGATGCAGAGCTAATGAAAATCCTTGCAATTCCCAAAAGGAAGGAGGTGAGGAAGGACTCTGGCATCCCCACTGTACAGCTCAGAAGCCAAACCAAGTATGTGAGCCCTGGTGACCTCTGTTAGCAAAGTTTGCTAAGCAGAAGTCCTCCAGTGCTTCTGGCCTGAGTGGAGGGAGCTGCCTGCAGCCCATGCAGGGAGCACCCCATGGCTGCAGCTCACTCCACTCCCTCCTGCAACATCATCCTCTACAGGGGAAAAAAGAGCCAGTGAAGGAAGAGTTTTATATTTGTGCTCTGCCCTGGAGTGGATTTAAAGAGCAGAAAAAAAGAGTAGACTCTGGCATAGTCATTAATTTCCATAAATAATACATTCACTTACAGTAACACAGATGATTTCCTGGCCTTTCTAGTTATTTCATGAAAAAAAAAGTGTGTTAAATGGTACTGCAGGATGCTCCAAGCCCCAGAGGGGTCTTTGCTGTAAGCTGCAGTGTTTTAGAGGCTTCCTAGAAGGAAGAATTTACTTTTTGTTGTTGTTAAATCTGCTTTATGAAAACAAATCCCTAATTCTTGTGTATACTTATCAGGTGCCATACCATTAGAAAGACATAAACCATACCATAAACCATACCACACCATTAGAAAGACAGAAACCATGGGACAGAGGACAAGGGTAAAAAAAGCCAGATTTGTAGGATACAAGAAGCAAGACATAATTCATTTACATAGCTAGTGCATCCAGAACAAATTAATCCTTGAAAGTTCTGGTAAAATTACTGATGGATGCATCTATTTATACAGGGATAAATTTCAGCCAATACACCTGGCCTCTTCTGTGATTTCTACACAAAGAGCCATGGGAAATCTTATTCTGGGGATGTTTTCTGCAGTATCTGAGATGCTGGCTGAGTCTTCTCATGTCAGCACTGGAGTATTATAGACATACACTGCAATGACCTGTTTCTTGTTTATATTACAGCAATATAAATGCACTGGAAATACATATTTTAACTATATCCATTAGTATGTTCCATTATAAAACCATCTTGGAACTCAAACATACTGTTTGACATGTGTCTGAAAATTTGAATGAAACCAAAATTCAGGGTTTAACTGCAAAAGAATCAGAAGCCTCAGGAATTACCCAGATGCCACTCCAGATCCTCCTCTTCCAAAAGGAGGCAGATTAAAGGTCCACTTTATCTTTGAACTTTAGCCAGTGCACTGGGCAACCTTAACATGTAATTTTCTTCCCAGTGCAGGACCAAGACAGATGCAATGCCAACAGCAGCCATGGGCAGCAGCTTCACTTGGGACACTGGAGCTGTGGTGAGGCAGCAATTAGACATGGGAGCCAGCCAAGAGCTGTCAGGAAGACACAGGGTAAAGAAGCTGCTCTTTTGGGATGGGTGGGTTTAGCCATCTCAGTGCTTTAGACCTAACAACAGCTCAGTCACACCATCTGAAAACTGCCAGAGGGAAGCGAGACATCCCAGCCTGTCCTGTGGGCAAGGTGGTGGGAAAATGTCACCTTGAGCAACCCTGGCTCACATAAGCTCCCCAAAGAGGAGGAGGGAGCTGTAGGCCACGGAGGTGGGGACAGAGAGGCCATGAAGGTGTTTTGGACCTGCTGGAGGAGGTGGAGGTGCTCCTTGGAGGGCAGGGAGGCACAAAGAGGAGCAGTGGATATCATCAGCAAGAGGGATACAGAAGAGAACAGCAGAGAAGAGAGGAAAACCAGTGAGAAAACACAGCAATAAGATTCAGGAGCAAGAATAAGACACAGCAAGGACCATCTGCCAGGAGCCAGCATCCCTCCTGGGAGCCCTAGCACAACACTGCCTGTTCTGCTGCAAGCTAACAGTGGGAGGTCCTGCCAGTGGAGCAATTATCAGGCTGTAATTATGACACCTTTCCCTTTCCATTCCATGACAATGGCCATCAACAACAACCCCCTTCTGGCTTGAACAAGCCAATGGCTATAGCCACGGATGGTGAAAGGAGGTACTCCTCTGATTTGCAAAAAGAAAATTATCTCTGATGTAGAGTATGGATCAATTCCTCAAACTAGTGCCTCCATCATTTCCTTACACACCCGTACTGACAGTTATGGGAGAGGAGGTGGACATCTGGGAGGAGGACTGGGGCAGCAGGGCCAAAACCAGCATGGCTCTGAGTTCAGAGCTGTCCTGAAAACCAGCCTCTCCTGAGACCTTTCTGAACAGTTATTTCAGTTATTTTCCCACCCTATACTCTCTGAACCAAATACCAGTTTCTCATCCTCTCTGGCCATATATTTATTACCTCTCCCATATGTGATGGACTCGCCCCAATATACTCCTGTAATCTCCTGATTTGTGAAGAGGGGCCAGTGATCAGAGAGGTGCCCGAGTCAACGATGGCATCACAGCCGTGGGAGCAGAACATCACCCGGCCCTGGATCTTTATGCTGCAAGGGAAAAACAAAGCAGCTTTAAGCAAGTGGTATATACACCATGACTGAAGCAATGCATTATTGCTGGCTACAGCATCAGAGTGCAGTCTGAAGTTAAAACCAACTGCTGAGCTTTCCCAGTCTTAAAAGACAAGAACATCATTAAAATAAATGAAAGGGAACTGCATGAGGAAGACTTCTCATTTGTGAACCCACTTTTCTCTCCTAGAATTCCTCCAGCCAGTTCCTTTGGCCACTTAATTGAATAGTCCACCACGAGTCAACTTGACCACTGGTGTATTGTATTAAAACATATTAACACAGTCTCCCAGGAACCAGCTACCCATGTCACAGCAGGTTTAGAGCTAATAGTCCCCAGGTTCATCCTGGCAATGCCTCTCTGTGAGGGGCACAGATGTAAACCACTGCAGCCCAGCCCTGTGTCTGTATCACCTGGTGTTCCTGCCTCTGTGGGTTTTACCTGGGGAGGTGAATTCCAGCAGGAGTTTCATACATACATACTTGTTCAGATGTATCTGCCAGTAGCTTTTCTCAGTGACTGGGACCCAATGGATTGAACCTTTGTAGAGGGAATGGTCTATCCCCCCCAGGATCAACAGACCACCGTTCTCTGTGTCATCTCCTCTGAAAGCAGAAGACAGGTGAATGCAGATGTCAGCAGTGAGACTGCACTAAGGAAAAGGGAGATATAGAATTGAAGGTATAGAGAGAGGCACTGCTGTCTCAACAATTGAAATAGATTTGCTTCTATTTTGGCAGTGCCACTTTAAAGACTGACCTTTCCAGATAGAAAGAGAAGACTGGCTCCTCTACCAGCTGCTGGTTCATGATGCTGTCAAACACAGGCAGGGCATTGCCCACTGCTAAGGAGGGGTAGCCCAAGCCCAGCACACCATCAAAGCGGGCAAGGGCAAAGGTTGGTCCTGGCTCAAACACTGACTCTCCAAAGTCCTGTCCCTTGATGGAAATGTTACTTATCTGTTTGGTACAAGTGAAAGTAAAGACTTCATTATTTACAAGAAATTAGCCACTTTTCAAATCCATGAAATAGATTAATTCAGTTTATAAAGCCTGAATATCCTTGTATAACTTGCAGCAACACTGCAGGTGCTCCACCAATTCCTTTAAATACCTTAATTCTGTGGATGTTTCTTCATAAACCCAGGACAGAGCCCAAGGAGAAAAGCAGAAATGCAAAACATAATCTTAGGGATTTGTCTGGACAGCCCAAAGCTGGAGCAGCACCCCCACCTCTCAGCACCCAGCTTGGTGAGACCTCTCTCTGCCCTTGCCTAAACCAGGCAGGGCTTCCCAGGAAACCATGGTTGACCTGGAGGCTGGCACCCATTTGAGGTGGGCACTCACCTGCAGTGTTTCTTTGCCAGCAATGCCCACGAGCTGTCCCGTGCCATACTGCAAGGAGAAGGCTTCCCCTCCGTGCTCATACGAATCTGATAGGAAGGACTTAAATTTCTGGTGGATCCCTAAACAAAACAAAAGACACCTGAGCAGCAAGGGGAGGTCTCGGCCACACACCTGCTCCTCTGTGAACAACCAGGTGGGGTGGAGGTGCCCAGTCCCTCACAGGCACCTCAGCTTTTGTGCACCTCAGAGACTATTTTGGGTTGTAAAGACAAATTAAAACAAAACTGGGCATTTCCACCTTATTTGTAGGCTGTTTGGGGGTTTTTTTCATGCCTTTTCCATCAGACACCTTGAACCAAAGGGACTCCTGGCAGCTGCAGCTGGCACCTGCCCTGGCTGCAGGGTGGCACGGGTGGGTACACAGAGGANCTGCCTCCCACAGAGCTGTTGCCCAGTGGGGAGTGTGCGCGGGAGTGTGTGTGTGTGTGTGTGTGTGTGTGTGTGTGTGTGTGCGTGCGTGCGTGTGTGTGCGTGTGTGCGCGTGTGCCTCCCCCAGTGGCTGCGGGCAGCAGATGTCAGTGCAGTCATCTTAAATCTTCTGAGCAAACGCTCAGCTGGGCTCCTTAAGAAGCCACCAAGCCCTCCTGCAGCCCAAGGTGAAGCTCTCAGTCCACCATGCAGGCTTCCAGGCAGCTCCCTGCTGATGTGGGTAAGGAGGCAGTGATGCAAGGACAGCACGAACCACTTTGGCTGGCATCAGAGGGCTCTGAGCACCGTCATGTGTCTCTGGGCTTTTTCCTTTTAATTAGCAGCTATTAGCAAGTCAAAATATTAATTCCGTTGAAAAATGTCTCTGATGTTCTGGCCAAAGCTCTCCCAGAAGATAAAGAAGCCACTGACATCCCTGCATACTAGTTGAAGCCAGACACAATCTGAGAAAACATGAATGCTGGAGTGAAAAGTTCATCCATATTCCAACTGCAAGTGTGTAAGTGCCCTATCTGGCCCTGGAAGAGCACTTCAGTATGAAGAGACCTATTTTTAGGAAGAGGCATTTCTGGAATTCAAGCACAGATAGGAAAGCAATAGCCTTTTGTAGCAATACAAATAGTTGAATGTGTATCTTCAAGTACATGCTTGTTAATTAATACACTGAATATAGTTTCTGACCCCAGCGTTTACAGTCTGAACAAGATCATCATGAAAAGGCAAGTGCATTATTTAAGAAAATACCCAGCTACAGCTTTAGCAATTCATCTGTAAAGTGAGGCAGCTCTAAGACAAGTTAGAAAAAAAAACCAACCAACCAAAAAAGGCCACAAACAAACAAGAACCCCCCCAAAAAATAAACAAACAATAAATCAGAAAACAAAACAAAAACCAACAGACTGCACTGAAATCTCCACAAACTGGTTCCTGGTGTGGCTGGGTATGCTGGGGAAGTGAGAGTTTTGTGCTTTTGAGATTTATCCCTCTTTGATAAGCTTTAAAGCAGGCTGAAAGGATTCAGTCTCCTCTGTTCTTCACACACATCTCTAGCTCAACTTGGTGTACTCCTTTATGGCCCTTAAGTGTCAGGAAGTTTTTGCTGAATTAATTTGGTCTTCCCTGTTCAGATGCAGCCTCTGCAACGTTTCTGCAACTTAGCTCTCCTTGAGACAAGTACAACAAAAGAATCAAATAGAACAGAGACCAGAGACCAGCTAAATGGGCAAATGCTAAACCCAGGACAGACAGATTACAAAATAGTTGACCTGCTGACTTTCCTGTCTGAGACCCAATGAAAATGGTATTTTTCCTTTTTCAGTTTAGATTGGTAAATTCAGACAGGTTAGTGTGAGACCCAGGTCAGTACCCAATATTTAATATTCATTAATATTTAATATTCATTAATATTTAATATTCATTAAGGTCAGGACATAAAAACAGAAAAATAAACACTTTACTTGGATCTTTGTTATCACTGATTTGTGGCTCAATGTGATAAATAAATGAGATTTGGGGCATTTTTTATAACATACAAACATCCAAGTTTCTGACAAATAGAATACTTCTAAATGAAATAATCAGATTATGCTAGTAAAAACCCAGTCTCAAACCAAGGTTGATCCAGGCAAACCTTTCACATCTGCTTGGAGGCTCAATCAAGTCCAATACAAATGTATAGAAAAATACAACTTGTAAGAGGAGTACCAGTGCTAGACTACATCAGCTTTCTACCCAGGTGCCATGCTAACCCAGATCTTTATTTGGCAGACTGGTTAACTTGGTTTTTTTAACCATCTAATGCAACAAGCCATCCCAAGCCCTATAATTTCATTGAGAGACTAGTTTTGATATGTGCTGGGAAAAAATCTGCCTTGGAGAGAACAGTAAGTCCTTATGATTGCATTACCAAGATGGTACTTACATTCATGTAATCATACAGCCTTTCTGAAGCAGTTCCTACTGATAAAACAATATCTGCAGGGAAGCAATGCAGGTACCTCCGGGCAAAAAGGTCAGGGTGGTGATTCCTCCAAAATTCCTCTAACTGGCCCTTTTCCTTCAGCTCTTTCTTGATAGATTTGAACCGTACAAGGGGAATTCTATGCAAATAAAATCAAGGCAGGAAAAAAATTAACTAGTTTTCCTCTCTAGAGTTCTCATATACTCTTCAAAAAGAAGAAGTGGTTTTTTTTTTGAGCCCTCGGGCAGCCAGCTGAGGCACCTGCCAGCAGCACCAGATGTTTCTTACCGCTCCAGAGCCACGGTGAAGGGGATGGAAACCACAGCCAACAGGATCACCCTCATGGCTCCAGGCAGTTTGGAGTCTAATGACACTCATTAGATCAGAAGTCCCTTTTTTATAGCCGGTTGTCAGCAGAGGGCCGGTCGCCAGGTCAATCAATAACAGGAGGTCAGTGCTCTGGCAGAAAACCAATTCATTTGCTCTCCGACTAACCGCTGGATTGTGCAAATAGCCGTGGCCAGTGGAGCTACTAAGGCACAGGTAACCAGAGCACAGTTTAGACTAAATAGGCATTTTACTAACAGCCTTTAATGTCTTTTGCATAAATACAATACCAGGGGGTGAGCTTGGCTCCCATTAGCATGGGAAAGAGGAGGCAGGTCCAAGGACTTGTCTCATTCCCTCCAGTAAGCTGCTTTAAAGCTATTCAGTGTCAAGTGGCCCATAAAGTGTTGAATGCAGAAACAGAGAGTATCACACGTAACCATTTTCCTTTTACCTGGAGTCATTTCAGCAGGACTGATTGGATTGCTGTTTGATAGGGTTGTGATAAATCATCCCCTAGCAAGTGAAGTTGAATTCCCTATTTATGGGAGAGCTCCAGTGTGAACATAAATGCCATTGTCACCAAAAAAAAAGGGTCTTAACAGTAAAAAAATATGACATCCTGCAACATCTGGTAATAAACAGCCAGTGGTTTTGTACACATTTCAGCAAGGCTTCTGGAAGAGCTCTCTTGCATTTGTTCTCCTGTGGGTTTCCTGAGGTTGGCAGTTCCCAGCCCTGCCTGACACTTAAGTTCAAGTCAAGCTGGCAGAAATATAACAATGTCAAAAAGACACTGATGTGACAGAGGGCAACCCCAACCCATCAGCTGCCTGGGAGGAAGCTCAGCACCGAGTCTGCAATTTGCTAAGGGGACTTATTCAATCTTTCCTCTGCAGGAGAATTTGCAGTGAGCAAGTATGGACTGCAGCCCAACACACATTAAAGCTAAATGTGAATTATCAGCCACTTTTCTTCAAAATATTATCCTAGGATGCTGGGAAAAGAGCAATGAGGATTTTTTCCCCTGCAATACACCACTTATTTAAACTGCTCACCGTGTGAAGGTGAACTGGAGCTAAATAAACTCTCCCAAAAGAAAGTAGATGTGTGACAGCAGTCCAACAAAGAGTGAATGTCAAGAACATGGAGGAGGCAGGAGCTATTAGCTGCTCTAGTAGCAATGAAAAAAAAAACCAGCAGAAAAATCACACAGAGAGTGTCTGTGACCAAAGAATGGGTCTAATTGCCTGTCACAGACTTTAAAATATATGTAAAGCAAATCACTACCAGCATATACTAAAGAAATCCTTAAAAATTGTTCCTTTAAGGCTCTTGAAAACAATTAATTTAGAGATAATTAGCACAATAGTCCCCTGGACTTTGAAATACCCAGCTTGCTTTTTCAAACTTACCTCCACAATGTGAGGGCTACACAAACTCAGCAAAGGCTGAGCCTGATGTCATCACAGAGCTGTGTACACAGCTTTGGATCTGAAAAAGCACCAGCATGTCTATTTTAATATTCTCTTCCAAAAAAACAATTAAATCTCAAAAAAATGCAACACTTATATTGATTTCCATTTTACTGTGATTTTAAAAAACTCAAACTATCTATCTCTGATCAATGTTCCCCATGTCTTCTCTTGACCAGAGCAAGACAATGTCTGTCTAAGCACCTTTACCACTTGAACTTCTCAAATGCCACAAATACTTCTGGAAAGCCATTAAGGTTTACACTGGAGGGCATCAGAATAACTCTGGAGACAAGAAGTGGCTTTCAAAACATCCCCATGGGACTCCTGAAGGGACAGCCTTTGCCTCAGAGCCTCTGCTGGGTCGATGCCTCTCAGAAAGATCAAGAGTGTTCATTTTACTGCAGATGTAGCCCTTTTTTAGCCCACCACACAAAGGTTATTTTCCCCCAAATACTCTGATCTCACAGTGTGTTCTGAGCAGACCTTCATTTAGCCAACAGAGGGACAAAACACAGCAACAAAAGGTCAGCGTGACTTCTTTTTTTGATAAACTGGAATAATGATTAAGCTACAATGCAGAGGAGCCCTAAAAAAGTTGCCCATAGTTTAAATATTTCATTAAGTAGCAATAATTCAAGTGGAAAAAAATACATATGTATCGTTCTTTCTCTGTATATGGTTAATTAAGAAAAATATGCCTAAACTGTAGCATTAATATATTTTTATCTGTTTTTGTTTTTGTTTTTTTTTATGTTGCTCCGATCAGCAGAATGTCTGAAGAGGTTTGTCTGAGGGATGTATCTTTGCCATGGATGTAAATTCATTATTATTTATGTCAAATGCATTTATTTTTCCACACCTGTAGCTGACAGTGCCTTGATGGGGCAGGAAGCCTTCCCTCTAGAAGGTTCCAGAGCTGTTTAGAAACAGAAACAAACACAAAAACTTGCTGGGGGCCCATGGCAATATTTTCTTACAAGCCAGATCTTATTCTAAAGTAACTGGTTGGAAAAGAATGCCCTGCAAAATCCAGGAATGCCACGTTCCCCCCACTGGTCCCCCAACACCTCCCACCTTCTGTCCTGAGGGAGTATTTTCAGCACCTCTCTCCCACAGCACGGCAGCAGATGACTCTGACCTATCTTTGCTCTCCAGGCTTGATACTCTGCCCAGTTTCTCCATCAAAAGCTATTTTGTGGTGCTCAGGTCTCAGAACTTGCTGTTCTCCATCCTGTTGCAATACTGGTTCCCTCTCTGTTGTTCTCCTCCCCAAGGAAAGCCTCCCTACATTTCACAGCATCACCACTGCCTGGCACAGCCCTTCAGCTTGCAGAGAAAAGGCCAGTAAACATCCTATAGACTCAACTGGCAGCTAAGAGCAGGTTTACATTTGAAAGTGTAGGACTCTCTGTTGCCAGATTTGATCAGAGATCCAGAGGCCACTTCAGCTGTTTGATAATGCCTTTTTATTTGCTTTGCCTTTTGTTTTTCCAAGAATATGTGGTTCTCAGCACTTATTTTGGCTGTGTAGCACCTGATGTCCAGAAAACATCTGCAGATTGTTTGCAGAAAGCATCCTTCCTAAATTACAGTGAGCGTGGAAGATGACAGCAATGAACTGAAGATACCAAAGTAGAGCTTCCAGAAAAGTATTTCACCTTAAAAGAGTCTAACAGTTTTCACACCCAAAGATCATAGTCAAGCCAAGGCCAACACACAGGTAGGTCAAGCACCAAGAAAACTTAAAACAGCAGCAGCTTGAGAAGCCAAAATATGAAGAGATACCTACTCACAGGAAGGCCCCTCCTAGAAAGCAAGAGGTTCTCCTGACCTGAACAGCAATGGATCTTGCTGAGAGAAGGGAAACAGTTTACACTGTCACATCTAAGTCATTTTTAACAACACATTTCACTCCTTACAAGTGAGAATCTTGACGGAATTAAATCCATGGCAGCTTCTTGACAGGTTGTGGTGTGGACACAGGAACTGCAGTAGCATGCTCAGAGGGTGGCTGGAAAACAGCTTTGGCAGGTTGTGATGGGATTCAGACAAGAAGCAAAACATAATGTTAATGAAAAAGGCCCTACACAGTCAAGAGTGCCAGAGGCTACAGCAAACACCTTTACACGAGGAACAGAAATAGCAGAACAGCTCAAGATAGCACTTCACCAAGTATTTATGTTAAAGCTTTCAGATAAGTACTAGGTGGCAAGTTACACTCTGAAATGATGTATTTGGCACCTTGGAAAGTAAATCCCTAAAAGTGCCACTTGTCTGGAAAGTCAGTCAAGTCTTTTGGGGGGCATTTGAAACAAGGATTCAATTACATCTGATATTTCCATGGAAAATTTGAACAGCTGAGCTTCAAAATTTGGTCTTCTGGGGTGTTTTGTTTTCCCAAGCCCATGCCCGCAGCCAGCACCAGCTGCACAGTCAGCACTGCCAGAGCAAGAGGTGACAGGCTGGGGCATCGGGGTGATGGTTTGGGGCAAAATCAGAGAACATCCCCCGTGTGCAGGAAGGGGGAAGAAGGAATGTTTGCAGGGAGGGGCGAGTGGGATGGTGGCTGAGAGAGAGAGAGGGAGATCTGTGCTCCGAGTCATCCTGTCCATAGTCCCCGTCACCAAACACTCATTCAGTTATCAGAACATTTCAGAGCCCTCGAGATTAAGGGCTGGTGCCATGTAAACAGAGCCTTATATTGGGCAGACAGTCACTGGCAGGGCAGTGCACAGCAGGAGAAGACCAAGGTGAGTCCCCGTCCCTCACACTGCCGGCAGTCCCCGAAATCCTGGGATGGGCAACAGTCTGAAAGCCATAGTTGCTTATGTGCCCTCCAAGAAATGCCAGAAGTACCTCCTGGAAGACCTAGAAGAGATGCCAGTGGATAAAATGGTGGATCTGAGTGGCAGGCAGCTGAGGAGGCTGCCTCTGCACATTTGCTCCTTTAGGGAACTGGTCAAGCTGTACCTGAGTGACAACAACCTGAACCATCTGCCCCCCGAGCTGGAGCAGCTGCAAAACCTGCAGATCCTGGCTCTGGACTTCAACAACTTCAAAGCTCTGCCCCTGGTCGTGTGCACGCTGAAGCAGCTCTGCATCCTCTACTTGGGCAACAACAAGCTCTGCAGCCTGCCCTTCGAGCTCCGACTCCTGAAAAACCTCAAGACCCTCTGGATCGAGTCCAACTGCCTGCAGTGCCTGCCCGAGGTGGTGTGTGAGCTCAGCCTGCTCAAGACCCTGCACGCCGGCTCCAACGCGCTGCGCTCGCTGCCCACCCAGCTGCGGCGCCTGCAGGAGCTCCGCACCATCTGGCTGTCGGGCAACCTGCTGGCAGACTTCCCCTCCGTGCTCCTGGACATGCCTTTCCTAGAGGTGATCGACGTGGATCGCAATTCCATCCGCTTCTTCCCCAGCCTGGCTCACCTCCCCGGCCTAAAGCTGGTTATCTACGACCACAACCCCTGCAGGAACGCACCCAAGGTGGCCAAAGGGGTGCGCAGGGTGGGGAGATGGTCAGAGGAGAGCCCCGAGCCCCGCAAGCGATCCGGGGCGGTGATAGAAATCTCCCTGGAGGAGAAGCCGTCGCCACCTCCTGCCATCAAGCCCGAGCCTGAAGCCGAGCCCTGCTGATGCTCAGCTGCCCGCTCTCATGCCCACCCACCCTGATGCTCTGCTGCCTGCTCTGCTGCCCAGCTGCCCACACCAGCAGCCACACGCTCACACCACCACCAACCTCTACCTTCCCCTGGCTTGCCCCGTGCCCCCTGCCCAGCCTTCAGGAGTAGGTGCACCAGCATAGAGCTAGGATACAGCAAATATCTCTTGTACAGACACCCTTTTTTTCGTGGAGCACTCTAGAGAGCAAAGACTTCCTCCTTTTCCTCTTCATCCTGCACAGGGACCACTCGGAGCTCACAGTGGAGATGACACAGTCCAGATGTTTTCCATGTGTGGACTGTCCAGAGCACACAGACTGAGTGCTCTTCACCCATGGGCATTTTCTTCTGCCTTCAGCCTTGCTGAGGGTGTGAGCTCAGCTGGAAGCTGTTCAAGGGAACTGTTGCTGAGAGTCATCACTCTGAAGTCACCCACTGCATTTGTCTGAAGCACAGCAACAGCTTTGAAGGTTTCCCTGCCCATCCCATGGGAAGTGCTATCAAGGGAACAGTGTGTACCCACCAGCGAGCTCTTCTACCACTGTCACCTTCTTCCTGGAAAATCTGCACCCATTCCTGTTCTGTTATTGCCAAGCAGCATCTACACAAAGGTGAGGAAAGGTAGGGGCTGTGCTGCTAGATCTGGTGCCTGTAGGGGCAGCTATACACACAGACTTTTCAGGCAGTAGCAAAGAAGTCAAACAAAGCTTCTCTAAAACAGAAAAACCATGAGAGCTGCTGAGGTAAAACTTCACTGTGGACTTAACTGAGTATCTCTCCAGCTTGAAAGTTGGTCTGGTTCAGATCACCTTCAAAATGGACTGAATTCTGCTTGGAGTTTTTGGTTTGGTTGCTTTTTCATTGGTTGGTTGTTTTTTACATTATGTTTTACTTTAACTGTATGTTTTAATTTAACATAAAAGAAGAAATCTGTCTCAAAATGACAGTGTGAGCTATTCACTGCAGTTTGGTAGAGGCTGTTTCTGAAAGGGTGGGGAGCCCTTGGTGGCACAGCACAGCCACGGGGGAAGCAGCAGCTGACTGCCCAGAAGGGTTTGAGTTTCTGCCAGTTCCTGACTGCTTAACATCACTGACATGCTTAAAACATTACCTGCAAATTTACAGACTCTTAATTAAATGAAGTGTGAATTTGGATCTGGCTGGCACCCATGTAGTGTGCTTACTAATTATTAAGCTAAATAAAATATCCTAGCATCTTGCAAAGTTACAGCATCCTTCTTCAGAATCAACTGAATTCTCTGTCCAAGTTCTTTATCTAACCTTGTTCCAGCAACTCTTGCTTCCTGCAAAAGAAAATTCTTCAGCAGGACAAGAGTTCAGGGCTTTTTTAGCACCTGAGTTCAATGTTTTATTTCCTATGCAACCAACCTGGTACTCTATTTATCTGACGGGGTGGGGAAGAAACAGCCATCAACAATCTGCACCAAGACTTCTGCAGGCAACATGGACTTCTTCCTGAGCATAAAGGAACTAGTGCACTTTAGAAACACGTTGTCTGTGCAGCAGCTACTGGAATAGGACAGAGAACACAAAGATAAGCTACAACAGACATGAGGGACAGGGGGCTGGGGGGAGGAGCAAAAGGGAATGTGACACAGCCTGGCACATTTTCCCCTAGCTGCCCTTGGCTGTAGTCAGCCCAAGTCCAATGCTTTGCAGACTGGTCCATGATTCCAACATCTCTCCCCAGCTGTCCCTTCCTTTCACCCTCCCCCAGCACCCTCCCCCAATAAAAATCGTGCTGTCAGAATCTCTAAAATCCTTTCAGTTGTAGTTCTGGGCATTGATGAAGGATCCCAGCTCTAAACCTCTCAGCCAGGACTGGCACAAATCACTCACAGTAAACACACCAGGTCAGCCCCTTCCCACCAAGGCTGGAGAGGAGACCCTCTGCACTGCCCCAGCCACTGTCTGAAGCACCTAAGCAGGAGCACTGCTGCTTCCCTGGTGAAACTGCCCTTCTTGGACTTCCACAAAGACAAATACAACTCTGATTAATTATGTATTTTTTTATTATTTCTGAGTATTTTAAGTCGAACCTGGAGAGGAACAGAAGGAATAGGGTTGTAGAAAGCCCCTGTTTTACTTGAAAGTGAATTCTTCTCCACAACACATAAACAGAAATAAGCTAAAACCAACTGGACAGCTACTTCATGCCATTGATGGAGACCTGCTCATTTCAAGCTTCTGTTCCATAACCTCACAAAGACTAGAGATCATTAGAAAAAATTACTAGGTGACACCTGGTCCACAGATCCTCAGGTAGTGAAGAGAATTTAACACGGGCGATGGTCTGGTACACGTTTTCTGGGGAGAGAAAGGAAAATTAGAACATCCCCTCTGCCAGGTGATTTCCACCAGCCTAACCACCCATTCACCCTTGAGTTGATGCTTTGTGTTCAGCATGAGCTTTATGTCACAGCACAAAAGGCAGTGTTGCCTCCAACCTAATACACCAGCTAATAGCTGGTAAAATAAAGCTGTGATTGGCAGAAAAGTGCAAGCTACCTGGTAGTGGCAGGAACAGGACAATCTGCCTACAACTTGGCATCTCTTCCCAAACTTTTAAGTTTCTATTTCAGCTGCAGATGCTACTGCAGAAGCAGCTGAGAAATTCACTGCAGCTCTTGAGAAGAAAAAAGGGGAAAAAAAAAGGGAAAAAAGAGAAATGCTGGTGACCCAACATTAGCTAGGCCTTGCTCATGCCAATTTAAACACACTGATGGCTCTGAAGGTCTGTTTGTACTGCTAATGCAAAAAAGAAACCTCATGGAGCATGAACACCAGCACCTCAGGGCAAGATTTCTCTGTAGTCACTCTTCCACAGAAGGGCCTCACTCCAACAACACTGTAACTGCCTGTGGATGCTCAGATCATACCTTGGTGCTGCTTTGATAATGTCATCTACACGAAGAATCATTTCTGCTGCTTCAGCTGCACTCAGCAAAACCTGTCTCTTCACTTGGAAACTTTCTGTCACTCCCAAGGCTGCCATGTCTCCAATGATTCCCTCTTTCATATCTACAGGAAGAAACACATTAAAAGGTTGGTTGTTTTTTTTTAAAGAAACTGCAAGAAGCTGACAGTATGGGAACTGACCTGCTCAAAGAAATCCTACTGATAGTAAAGGAAGTGATTTAATAAAGGAAGTTATTTAATAAAGCCTTCCACTTCAAGGCTCCTGATTTCAGCCTAACATGTTGCAATTACATACAAAAAATTAATGATGAAAATAACACCTATTGGGAAACAAGATCCACACAGGACTCTCAGTACTGTTTCCTCAGGTATATCAAATTCAGAGGTGTTGTTCACAACCTCTTAAGAAGTTTCTTTTTAGGGTGGGGGAGGTGTTTGTGTTGGGGTTTGGTTTTGTATTTTAAACAATATATTTATTTTAAAGCTTTACATAACTAGGCTCAATGTAAGGAAAAGTGGGTTTTACAGGTGGAAACCATCTGGTTCAAAAACAAAGCTTTTCACTCTGTTGTGACAAGGCTGGTAGAGTGACAAAGGAATGTAAAACCGGATGACTATGTTCTATGCAAAGCAAACAGAAATCAACATACTCAGTTCTTCCAGCTGAATGTCTCAGATGGGACAAAGCTCACTAAGACCTCTGACCCTCCCAACCAGCAGCCCTGTAACAGAAGGAATGCCAAACCCTTACCAAGTCCATAAGTAGACTTCCCTTCGCTGTGAGCAGCTCTGAGCTGAGCAACCAGATCTGCACTGTCATAGCCAGCATTATCAGCTATTATTGTTGGGATCTAAGGGCATAAGCACAGATTGTTTTGAATTAATGCATGGATTGATCCCTAGTCAACATGAAACATACTTTGATATTACTAGTTTATGAAGAATTTTCAAGAGACAGTTTCAAAAACCATGGCAAATGAGCTGTTACAGTGATCAAAGGGGAAAAAAATAAATCAAACTACCTTTCTAAGGATTTTGGTTCAAGACAATAGGTGAGAGGACAGAAGCAAGTTGGCAGATCAGATCTGCCAGTTACTTTAAAGGGATAGAAACAAGTTAGTCTCTTTCTTGTAATTTCAGACTACAACTAGAGAAATGGCTTCATTTTAAGCTTGCTGGTAGGCACTAACCACCAGGTCATCCTGTTCACTGTTGAAGTGACAGCACTGTGAATCACATGGGCTGACTGAACAGGCAACACCAAATTTTACCATGCTCTTTAGAGTTTCTTGGGACAAATGTTTTCCTATAGTCTTTCATTTCCTAAGAGGTTTTCCCTAATTTAAAATTACAGGCAATTTGTCCCAAATTAACAGTCAGCAGAGTCAGAGAACTTCTAACCTTGCAGGTAAGAGGGGGAAGGACCAATTAGAACAGTGCTATCATAGGAACATTCAGAATTCTGTAACATGCAGAATTATTATTATTATTAAAACACCAACAATATTTTTCCTAAGAGAGAGAAGAGCAACTTTTTGCCCTTTGTTCATCCAAGGTGTTGGCTAAATTTCACTCTTTTACTTTTAGAAAACCAAAACTTTGAAAGAGAAGCAACTATTTCATGTCAGAAGTCAGTATACTGTGAAAATTTATATCTATTAATCTATCAGTCTGATTAAACAAACTTACCATTCTTAAAGCCTTGGCAAAGGACTCCATGGCAACAGACTCTTTGCCTGGTGTTCTCATGGCAAGTTCTGCAACAGCATTGGCCATCAGCATCTCTGAACAACCTGCTCATTGGAGACACAGATGTTTTGTAACTGGAGCAGGAGTACACAGAGTCTAGGTGCAAAGCTCAAGGAATTTAATACTCACCCCCACCATACACAGTTCTAGTGTCCTTCACAGTCTGGGCAAGAACACAGAGAGCATCATGCAAAGACCTCTCTGCCTCATCTAGAATCTGCTGCGTTGCTCCACGCAGAACTATGGTGCAAGCTTCACCTGAGAGTGAAAATGGGGGAAAGATTAACAAAATAAAGCAAAAAGACACAAACAGGCTATCACAAAGCATTTGGAGCAGCTCTGCTGTCACTGCAGTCCATTTGGGGGGGGGGACAGCACAATGCCATAGCACAGCTAGAATGAAATGATGTGCACTCTGCTGTTGCTTTTATCCATCAACTGTTCTATAGCATCTTATCTGCTAGAAAACAGATGTTATCTCTAAACAACCCCTCCGAAGTTCAGTACTGGCATTTACTAGAACAAGTTCTCAAAGTATGACACACTGCTACTTTTCTTTTGACTTCCCAATGCAGACATTTTGGTTCCCATCCTTTCAAATGTTTATGTTCATTTATGTACCATGAAACATATGCCAATTCAACCATGAACTCACATCTTTGCAGGATTTTTAGTGATGAGCAAGGCTTTCATAACAATGGTTACATGAATCATTAAAAAATTCCTACAGCATCCTATTAACTGAACAGCATGAGCAGAGGGTTAACACCAATGTTCCAACATGCCAGCAGTGGTAAAACACTCACCCATTGCCACTCCAGAGAAATGAATGAGTTTATCTTCTCCAATCATGATTTCCTCAATCAGCTTGCAGCTTCCCAGTTTTACTAGCTCAGGGTGATCAAAAGTTGATGCAATTTCACCACCTACAAATGTAAGATGATAGAAAAGTCAAATTGCTCATGATGAAAGCATCCATTCAGGCATAGTTTAAAAGATGGTGGGGATAAAAAAATATAAATGCTGCAGTATTTGTAATCCTGGAATCATCTGTAGCATTTCAGGTGTTTCATTTTCATTAATTTCCAGAGTAAGATTTTCACTGATTTGAGGTCCACCTCAAGTCAATGACTCTGGCTTTTATTTATAACAAAGGATGGCTCTTTAGTCTTCTCTAGTATTACCATCAAACAACAGCCATCTATAACAAGACAGTATGAACTGATTTCTGGATTCATCATTTTATACTTTCTATTGCTAAGTTTAATCTTTTCCCTTGGAAACAATAATTTCCAACGTTTATCAAGCAGGAGATTAACAGAAAATATTTTTAAGATGTGAGACAAAATGACTAACTTCCTAAATGATATAGAAGTCAGAACTGCAATCCTTCATTCACAGCTGGTGCACCAAATAAAATAATAAAAAACAAGTATCTTTAAATCTTTATGGAGGGAGGTTTCAGAATCAACACAGATATGAGCAGTACAACATACTGAAGACAGAAACTGAATTACTTCCTTCTGAAAAAATACTGGCAGTTACATAGTAGTGAATCAACACAGTGAGTTCAGTTTCTTATAGCCAATATCACAGGGCCTTCCCTATACATTCCTATTTAAGTGTTGTAAAACAAAGCTTACTTGGAGTACTGCTCACATTCACAGATCTGCTTAACAGCAGAAAGCATCAAGTGGGTGATCAAGAATGAATCAGAAATTACTGAAGACTGAATAATGTGAGCAGGCACTCCACACACCTGTAACAAGAGCCAGACGTTCCACACCAGCAAAGTCTGCATGTTCAATGGCCATGACACCAGCAGCCCCAAAGAGCTGCTCAGGGTAGTTGTAGATCAGCTGTCTGCAATGAGAGCACAGGCACATCTTCCCATTACACATGGAACAAACCTTTCCAAGTGCCAGAGTAACAGAGGACACTCAGCAGCATGGATATGGGACAAGATTTCTGAAAGCTACAAAAGCAGTCAACAAATGAGGCACCTGCCACACACACAATGTTACAGCAGACAGAAGCAAATGCAGTGACAGGAAAACACAGAAATAAAGAAAACAATTCAAACTACTATAGCTTTTTGAAACACCCTTCCCCTGAAGGCATATTATCAATGCACAAGGAGCATTATATTCTAAGTCCTTTGATTCTAAGTGCCTGCTGGGCACTTAACTGTCTATTCCAACACTAAAACAACATAGGAAGCAACATCTTTCAATTCCTTCACCAACACAAAATCCAAACAGTTGACAACTCTATGGGAATAATAAGAGAAAATCACTGGCCTCACTGAAGAGAATGAATTAAACATTAGGTAGGCTCATTTAATTTTACAGATACAGGCATAAATACTGTTCTTCACACTCACAATATTATAATCCTGCTACTTTCTAATTGCATTATGAACTCCACCCCTTTTCCCAGAAAATCCATACCTGTTAATAAAGCAGTTTATCCCATGCTTAAGAATACGATCCACCTTCTCCTTCATTTTCTCTTTTTCTGCCTGTTCTATCTCTGCTACCTTTGCTGTAGAGTCCACTCTGACACGAGAGCCAAAAATCTGCACCAAAGAAAACATAAGAGTTCAGTCTCAACAGGAAATCCATGTATAAAAACATGATTTCACAACAGCCTTTCAGTCACACACCTTAATCTTGTCTGTATCCATTCCAGTGTTTGCAATAAGAATCTTGGCATTTTCAATTCTTTTGGGCTGATTTACACCTATCTTCTTGTCAAGTAAAAAGCCTGTAGTAACAGAAAGGGTTTGTAAGGCTTCATATTAAAAAGAACAATCCATTTATATCAATAAAAAATATTAAGAGATGTGTAGTTTTTAACAGCTTCATTTCTCAGGTGCACTTACATCCAAAACACTAAGACTTACCTTCATCCAAGTAGGAATCAGCCAAACTTCCCCCAAGTTTCTTGATGATGTGGATAGCCTCCAAATTACCAGAGCCTTTCAACCTCAGAACAGCTTCTACAGCTAATTTGACAAAGTGATCTTTATGATGAGTAAGTAGCTTTGATGAGAGAGTGGTTCCTGCAATGTTCATCAGGTCTTCTCTGAACTTCACTTCATCATCACTACAAGAGAGTGAGTACAGTTTACACAGGAAAGCCTGAAAGCCTCAACTACCATGAACTGAGAGTCTCTCCCTGTATCCATGTCTCTCCATGTTCCATTCTGAGGCACTCCAGCACCCAACACCACAATCTTCCACTTGAAATACAAGTGGAATTAGGACAAACTTTGCAGTCAGCTTATAAAAGCCTGTGCCCTCAAAGTGCTGGGTAGGGAAAATGGTCACATTTAAAACCAGAGCATGAAATCTGAAATAACAGCTCAGATTTTTGTTTTAGAAAGCAAATTATTGCTGCTTGTTTCTGCACATAACTAATTTTAAATAATTTCATAAAGCTTCTGTAATCCACCTAAAGAAAATACAGCATTATTTTCTTAACTCTTAAAATTAATAAATTCAGCTTTTACACTAGTTAAGAGAGCAAACCATTTTCCAGTGGTATACAACTCTCACTGATGTTTTAATCTTGACTAGTCCATAAAGAATTACAGCAAATGTACATTACTAACCCATGATCCACAGCTGCTTTCAGAAGAGCCTCTCTTGAAGCTTTTGTGGCTGCTCTCCAGCCTGCAATGATGGTCTGAGGATGAATCTTCTTTGCAATTAGTAACTCTGCCTCCTATTAAATGAAATTAATAATCAAGTTTTACCCCCCCAGGTACATTTACACTAACTAGGAAAGACTTCCAAGTAATCACAAAAAGATGTATGGCAGAAAAAGCCAGAGAGCTGCAGCAATGACAATCACCCTGCTGGCTGAGTGTTCTCAAAGGCAAATATGATCTGCCCTTGGACTGTCATCCAGAAATTTTAATTAAAAATAAATCCTAACTCCACTAGGAATAGTGATCAGACATGCACTTCAAAACAGCAATCTGCCCAGTGCAACACCTAGGAAGTGACCCACCAGACTGATACTCCTGTTTCACATGGATAATGAAACACAGGATTTTTCTAAAATGTAAATTAAGACTACTCAGGAGTTTAATGAATACAGTATAAAATTTAAAAGATGACCCAATACCTAATGTTTGCTTTTTTCCTTCCCATTTCAATTGCAACAGAGCAAGACATGCCTGTGCTTTGGAAACCCTCTTCATAAACATCAAGTGACACAATTCCTATTGATATCACAACAGCATAACATTTAGAATCTAATACATCACCCTCAGGAGTTCAGCTGCCAACACTGTGACAGATGTAGTTCCATCACCAACTTCATCATCCTGAACCTTTGACATATCTAAAGAAAGAAGCCACTGCATTAATGTTTTGATTCAAAATGCCTTGCTCACCTCTATCTGCTTTACATACAAACACTTTTGTGTTAGACTGGAGAAGAATAAAAGAATTTTACTCTTTAATACCCTGAAGGTCACTCTAAGTCACAGAAAACACAAGATGCAAATCAAATTCAAGATCCTTCAAATTCCTCTTCCTTTGCAACCTACAAACCAGTTCCAGTCTGGCAATGGTGAAATGCTGCACCCCTATGTCCCCACTCCTAAAGATGGTCAACAAAAGGAAGCAGGGCCAAATAGAAGCTCTAAGGTACACACAGACACAATCCTTGCTGATAAACAGGGACCCAACAACACAAAATCATCAAGCAACTTGACACCAAACTCTTCAGGGTCTTGCTTGTCTCTAGAACTGGCCCATCTGCTGACAGTTAATCACAAAGCTAAACTCTGTCCAGAGTACCTTACTGATTAAGTGGTAAGAATGGATTTAGACCAGGGAGAACCAGAGAGAACCTCTGTACTCCAGTAGACTTCTGTTTTGAATTTCCCAAGAGGGCACACAGCTGTCTTTTGTCCCTTTTGACTTCTGGGCCAAACCAGGGTTGAGGGAAAACAAGGAGACACCAGAACAGTTTTGCAAAAGCAGCTTATACCTCCATTTTACCTTCGCAGAGTCCAGAACTCTAACACAGCTGGACCTCCTTACTTCAGGAATTCTGCTCCCCTTCCCTTCAACTTTTCACATTATTTAAAGAACATTTTTCTACCAACAAATATAAATGAAGAAATGTCAAGAAGTCCAATGAGAAACTGATAAACTCACCAACCAAGACCTTGGCAGCTGGGTTGTCAACTCCAATAGCTTTCAGGATGGTTGCACCATCATTGGTAACTGTTACTGAGCTCTCTCTCCCAGTACTCAGAAGAATCTTGTCCTACAAGACAGAAGACACAGATTGCTGCTTGAGAACTCACTGCATCTACCAAAACCACACTAAGCTGTATGAGCACTGAGAGCCTGCAGCTGCCTTACCATGCCTTTGGGCCCCAGAGTGCTCTTGACCAGGTCACCAATTGCAATGGCACCAACAAAGGATGACTGAAATGAAAGCAAACACACCTTAGGAGTTTTGATACAAAAAGCAGGAGCTGGCCTGTAACTTCCAAGTGGACACTTTAACCCAACCCTTCCACAGCCACACTCCTTTCAGCAGTGTGGGTCCACATTTAACTGCTACAGTTTGATAACCAGATCAATTACACTTAATTCTCACTGAAACCATAATAGCCTGTCCTCACAGCCAAAAGAAATGCCTGCCAATAACATCAATCTTCTAAGCTAAGGTACTTAGTATTGAACATTTATGAGGTGTCTCAGATTTTGAGTATAAACAACACTCTTCCTACCTCCTGTTCACAGACACGAAACATCAAAAAGCAACAGACAGATGGAGTTCACATTTAACAGTAGAAAAGGCAAAATTTAATTACCCCAAGTTTTACCAGTTTCTCAAAGAATTAAACTTACCAACCGAGCTGTTTCAGCCTTTTCTTCATCTGCACCTGCCTTGAAAATGTTCACAGGAGCAAGGGAAATGGATGCCTAAAACAAAGTTTATACATCATTACATTCCCTTAGCTTTAATAAAACAATGTGTTTTAAAAACAAATTCGTGATGTTAACATGGACGGGGCACCTCCCACTGGACCAGGTTGCTCAAAGCCCCATCCAGCCTGGCCCTGAACACATCCAGTGATGGATCACCCACAACTTCCCTGGGTGACCTGTTCCAGTGTCTCACCACCCTCACAGCAAAAAACTTTGATTTCTAATCTCCTCTCTTCCAGTTTGAAGCTGCCCCCCTCACACTGTCACTAAGTCCCTCCCCAGCTTCCTTGTAGCCCCCTTCAGATACTGGGTAGGGCACAATAAGGTCTCCCCAAAGCCTTGTCTTCTCCAGGCTGAACAATCCCAACCTTCTCAGCTTGTTCTTCTGGAGAGGTGCTCCAGCCCTCTGATCATTTTCACAGCCCTCCTCTGGACCTGATCCAGTAAGTCCCCATCCCTCTTGTACTGAGGGCTCCAGAGCTCATAGTACTTTGATATTTCTGTTGAACTTTATCTGCATTTCCATGCAATTTACAGCAGCAATAAATATACATCTTTAAAGACTAATACTTGAAAAAACTCAAAAGTCTGAAATGAATTAGGATCAAAACACAAATGTATCAGCCCTCTTAAGAGAGCTCAGTCACTTTTGGCTTTCCTGCATAATGAGCAGAGTTTTCGCTGAGTTTCGTGTCGTTATATGGGCGCTTTAACAAGGAAACACAAAAAGGTGCGGTAGGAGACACCACAGAAGCCCTCATCAGCTCAGGAGAGCGGCCTCTCACGCTCGGTGACTCGGCACCGCCTCTCTTGCGCTTCTCGGGAACCGGAGGGAAAGAAGAAGCGGCTCCTGGCCGCCTCCACCATTCCGCGGGAGCCCGGGACGCGCCTCTCCCGCCGGGGCGGGCGGAAGGGCCGGGCATCGCGGGCCCGGGAACCTCCGCGGGCCTCCCCGCTGCGGACTCGGCCGGTCCCACAGGGAGGCTCGGGCCGAGCAGGCCGCGCTCTAACGGATCCTCCTCTAGAACCTTCCACGCCCCAGACGCTCCCACGCGAGCGCCGCAGCCGCCGCCCCACAAAGCGCGGGGGGAGGGGCGCGGCCGCCGGGCCCTCGCACGCGGGGAGCTGCGAGGGAGAAAGCGGCCGCTGCTGCCGCCGCGTCTTTCTCCCCCACCCGCCTCCCCCGGGCCAAAGCGCCGCAAAGCGCCGCCGCTGCGCCGCTCACCATGATGCCGGTGCCGCCGCCGGGACCAGCCAACCGCGTCCTCCAGTCAGAGAAGCAACGCGCGGCCCCACAGCCCCCCACGAGCTGCTGGCGGAACTGGCGTCAGAGGAGGCGCCCTTTCCGGCGGCGAGCGCCACTGGGGGAAGGGGCGGAGCCGAGGCCCGGGGCGGGAGGAGCCGAGGCCCGGCCGCCCAGCTGTTTTTTCATAGGCCTGGCTCCTCGGCTGTCGCTGCCTCAGAACGGAGCCTGCGCTCGCTCTAGTTAAATTTCGTACCAGCCAAAACCATTTCAAACCACCGTTCCATCCCTTAATGCCCTTGGCAGGCCCCCCCAGATCTCTGCCCGTACATCGTGCACATCACCCATTAAAAGTGGTTAACAGGAGATAACCTCACACCACCCCCCTCCATATGTTCTTCTATAGTAAAAAAAAATGGGTAACTCTTCTCTTGACAGCCTGGCAGGTGAGACCACATCCAAACCTTTCAGCGCTGCTTTCCTTCTGCACAAGAAGTCCCTTAGTTACCTCATATGAAAAATACACCAAACAAAAGGTTGTTGGTGTGTATTTGATTTGTTCCTCAAGGATCAATTCCAGCTGGTACTCATCCTCATGATGCCACACTGTTCTGGAGTCAAACTGGTCTCTGTTGTGCTGATGGAAATGTCTACGGTCAGGCTGTGAATGAGAAGGGAAAGAGAAAAAGCCTCATTTTAATATTTTCATGAACACATGTACTTTGTAAATCACCTCACCTCTTCCAAGGTTAAGAGACAGGGTATGTTTCAGCCCCAAAGTCCCCGACAGTTCCGAGTGACAGCTCTCCATCACACCTCCCCGTCCCAGCATCCACTGGTAGTCCTTCAGATGGAGACAGGAACTTGAGGAAACAAAACTCTTCACAAATTCACCTTCGGAAATGCTGAAAGTAACCCACGGACAATTTTCCATGTAAAATCAATAGTTTATTGCCATGCTACAGTTTGTGTGTGTTTGTTGTTGGTTTTTTTTTTCCCAAATGAAGTTGGCACTGTTAAAGGGGAAAAATCCTGTCATGATACATTTGCTTAGAAATGCACATTTGGTGAGCTTTCTCAATGATGACAGCTTAAAACAAGTTAAATTAATATATTTTTTTAAGATTAATGTGGAATGGCATAAAAATACACTCTTTCTGCATAGTATAATATCACTTTTTTCATAAAAGAAATACGGAATGTTTGTAAAAAACAAATTCATCAAACAGGGCAAATTAATTGACATTTTATAAACAATTTGGCAATGATACTCCCACTGTTTAGACTTTTTTTTTTCCATATAAAAGAAATAAAAATCTAGAAAGCTACCTTTATACAAAGTTGCTATATTTATGCCTTTAAGTAGGAAAAAAAAAAAAACCAAACCAGAAACATTTTATAATGCAAATTAGGACATACAATAATCTTACAATATGGTACAAGGTAATGACAAGAAAGGAACATACAACACAAGGTTTTGGCCTTTGTAGGAAGGTCTATTTCATTTCACAAATGCATTTGTGGCACACTGGTGACTAACTGGATTCTTACTGGTCCCAGTCAGTTCCATGCTATGGAGGGGTGCTCAGCTGTCCTAAGGGCAGGTCTGCAGTTGCTCAGTTCAAACACAGGCTGTTTCAGGAGATGAAAAGTGATGCTGCAGTGAAGTGAGGGGTGGGGGGGGTGGAAAGGGGCAACATGCCTGCTGGTGGAGACATCTGTCTTGTGGGACACCAGACAACACTCTTTCCTTTCATACCAGAGCATTTCTTATACATTCAGTTATTAAGTACCAAGTGAGAACATTTGAGATTTGGCAAAATTTCAGGGAAAATACAAAGTTAGTACCAAATATATAATATATTATATATAAAATGTGGGTGTATGATATACACACGTATTCTAATGCAAAAAAACTGCATTAATATGGAGTTAAATTTGCTGACATCCATTCCTAAATAACACAACCATGAAAAAAAAAACAGGTGTAATCCTGATCTTTCACACACTTGAGAATCACTTCCTCTTCCATACATACTAGTTAAAGCACTATATATGCAAGTATGACTTAAGAAATCAAAATTCACATAATAATCTGAACTCTGACCACAACAAATAGGATTTTTTTTTTTTCAGTACATGTAATTAAATATATTTATATTTTTACAGTATTTTTAGACCGTTCCTGAAGAACTTGACCAACCAGGTCCTCAGGTGTAACAGAGCTGTTACATCAGCAGAACTTGATCTTCTGGGAACACATCCAGTGGCCCTTGAAGTCAAGACAAATCATTCCCTTGGCTTCAAAGGATGCTGCATGAGGCCAGACCGAGCTCTGGAAGGATCCCCCTGCCAACCAGGAAGATTCCCTGATGACATCCAACCTCCTACCTCAGACTTTGTGGAGGGACTGGGGGAAAAGACACTCTGGGCCCTCTGGGTTGTTGCTGGCAGGTGGTGTTGGGAAGGACAGGAGGGAGTGGCAAGGTGAGCTTCATGGCACCTTCTGTACTAAGGCTTCTTGTGGAGAGCAGAGGAGCTGCTGCTCCTCCCAGCTCATCGCTTGGCAATTCGGTCAGCACGGCTCTTGGGGCTCTCAGGAGCTGTGCCTGCACCCCAAGGCATGAAGGACTTTGCAGACACAGAGNAGTTGCTCAGTTCAAACACAGGCTGTTTCAGGAGATGAAAAGTGATGCTGCAGTGAAGTGAGGGGTGGGGGGGGTGGAAAGGGGCAACATGCCTGCTGGTGGAGACATCTGTCTTGTGGGACACCAGACAACACTCTTTCCTTTCATACCAGAGCATTTCTTATACATTCAGTTATTAAGTACCAAGTGAGAACATTTGAGATTTGGCAAAATTTCAGGGAAAATACAAAGTTAGTACCAAATATATAATATATTATATATAAAATGTGGGTGTATGATATACACACGTATTCTAATGCAAAAAAACTGCATTAATATGGAGTTAAATTTGCTGACATCCATTCCTAAATAACACAACCATGAAAAAAAAAACAGGTGTAATCCTGATCTTTCACACACTTGAGAATCACTTCCTCTTCCATACATACTAGTTAAAGCACTATATATGCAAGTATGACTTAAGAAATCAAAATTCACATAATAATCTGAACTCTGACCACAACAAATAGGATTTTTTTTTTTTCAGTACATGTAATTAAATATATTTATATTTTTACAGTATTTTTAGACCGTTCCTGAAGAACTTGACCAACCAGGTCCTCAGGTGTAACAGAGCTGTTACATCAGCAGAACTTGATCTTCTGGGAACACATCCAGTGGCCCTTGAAGTCAAGACAAATCATTCCCTTGGCTTCAAAGGATGCTGCATGAGGCCAGACCGAGCTCTGGAAGGATCACCCTGCCAACCAGGAAGATTCCCTGATGACATCCAACCTCCTACCTCAGACTTTGTGGAGGGACTGGGGGAAAAGACACTCTGGGCCCTCTGGGTTGTTGCTGGCAGGTGGTGTTGGGAAGGACAGGAGGGAGTGGCAAGGTGAGCTTCATGGCACCTTCTGTACTAAGGCTTCTTGTGGAGAGCAGAGGAGCTGCTGCTCCTCCCAGCTCATCGCTTGGCAATTCGGTCAGCACGGCTCTTGGGGCTCTCAGGAGCTGTGCCTGCACCCCAAGGCATGAAGGACTTTGCAGACACAGAGGAAGACTGTCCCTGTTCTGGAGGGCTCGAGCCTATTTCTTAATCATCTGTTTTTTTACATCTCCTTTGTACATACAATTTGCTACATAAGATAGAATTAGACTGACTTAATGGCTATAGCAGAAAACACTGTCACAACAGGTGTGTATTGCCACACTAAATCATTACTACAGCTGTAAGAAAAACAACTCCAAATGCCCTTTGTCACATACAAAAATATAGAAATGTCCAGCAGTTGTTTGATCAGCTTCAAAGGTAACTTTACCTCTCGTGTTCTACCTGTACACCTACATGCTTCCAAACAAAACACTGCGTTAATCCGGAGTGAACACTGTGGTAGGAGAATATCCTGGTGAGACACCTGACAGTCACACACCTCACAGCACAGGATCACAAGAAAGAACATAAATGTGGTCAGAGTTGCAGCTGCTTGTGAGATTATTTTTTTTTTCTTATTATCTTGTCCAAGAGAGGAATGAATTCCTAAAAATTGACAAAAATCCTTAATTTATAACTTCCTTTTTTGTACATGATCTACAGGAAGGACATCAGCAACCTTGACTCCATCTTAACGCAGTTTTTTGTGGTGGAATTTTTTTTTTTCCTTTTTTTTGGAGTGTATATGAATTTCAAATAAAGATAGCATACATGAACTTATGTTTATATTTAGTAAATACTGTCAAATATAAAAGCCTGAATTTCTACCTCGAGGATAAGGTAGGAAAGATCTTATTACATTCCAAAAACACCTAATTCTAGCTATCAAACTGAAGGACCAAATTTCCTTAGGGGAAAAGAGAAAAAATTCAGATTTCAGTCCACTATTAGTTCCTACTAAATCAGTTTCATCTTATTTGCAGCCATTAAATAAATTAGTACAGTGCAGAAATGGAATTTCACCACTGATTCCACCTTACATGAAGGGAATACTGCTTAGAAACAGAGGTACAAATCAGAGACCTCATTTTCTGCTCCAAGAAGTAACAGACATTAATCAGAACTTGCCATTTACTTCACTGACAGTGAATAGACACAATCTGCTCTCTCTTAATTCTGTCTCACTGGGAAGGGGTTAAACACAAAAAACAACAAACCATCAAAATAAACCAAACAAGGAGGACAGATTTTGAGCCAATAGATGTTACAGAACCAGAAAAATCAACTGCTGGTCTGTCCCCTGCAAAAGAGCAGCCCTGCTTTGACATGGTTTGGATGTTGTACAGCCTACACCTCACCCTGGCCCTCACACCCTGTTCAGAGGTGTAAACACACACACAAATACCCACAGAGCTGGGCAGGCAGGGGAATCCAGCAGTTTATGATATGAAAGCTCTACATGAACACTCAAGATTCCTCTGGAAGTTCTGTAGACTTCATAGGAACAGGAGAGTGTTTCACTGCACACACCGTTACATCCAACCTCTGCCATATGCAAAATCTACTTATCAGGGGCAGCCAAAATCTTCTAATGAGCACTAACAGTTTCAGAATATCTTTTTTTTAATATATTGTTTTATGGAGTCACCAAGAAACAACACAAATCTAAAAAAATCGGTCCTTCTCTTGACATCAATTTGAGGAAAAATTTAAAAATTCCTAATATAACCAATGGATTAAATTCTCACTAACTGCATTTCTAGTACAATCTTTCATGATGTACTTTTGGTCACTGTCTCATCTTTCTCAGTTCAGTTTCCTTGTTTAAAAGGTACACTAATGTATGTCTTTCTCACATCATTGCATTCAAGGAACACCTACAGTTCCAGGCTTCCCCTTGTGAAATGTGCTTGAAGGGTAGCAGCCAACTGCACATTATGGATGAAAAGTAGAACTGATGGAGATCCTCCATTTTTGCAGGACCTACTTTATGTAAACTCATGTCTTAGTTACTAAAAAAAAGGGTTATGCAGTTCCTCAGCCTATACACCTGTGGCCCCCAAATAAATATGATCTAAACACTGTGGAGACAATTCAGCTGAAAACTGCATCCTAGATTATAGACACTAAACCTAACATCACAGACTTTTAAAAGAGACTGAAGTGGGGAAAAAAAATTATTTACCAAGTCTCAAAGGGTAAAGTGCATTGCAACTACATCTACTTCAAGGGGCAGAAAGTAAGGAATGCTAAAGATGAGTAGTGCAGGTAACAGGGACTACCCAGTATGTTTGCAGTGAGCACAAACCAAGAGTTATCCCACCTCTAAGAGGGTAAAAAATAGTCCTGGAAAATATGTTGTCAGACTCATTAATGTAATTAAGGCTACAAAAGTTGAAATTTCAGTATGCCCTCAATTCTGGGGACCAGAGCTAAGAAAACACTCTCTCTGAAGTCTTGTGAAACTTGCAATAACATGAAAAAGATTACTGAGAGCATCCCTTGTGCCTGAGACTGATCAGGATAAACACACAGGACAGGGCACTGGAACTAAGGAGGAATGTGTTTGGTTGTTGTAATTTCAGCAGGTCACTTGGGATCCACCCAAAGCCCCTGTTTCCCTGTTTGTCAGTTCAGAATATTGCTTCCCTGCCTCGGGGGGTGTTTTAAGGGTCCAATTAATTAGCATTTCTGAAACACCTACAGATGAAGACCAGGCATTTCTAAGCAACTAGCTCAATCAAACACTTTTGCCTCAAAACACATGCAAAGCACTAGCTCAGCTCACAAATTCCACCAGGCATAAGCTAAGAATCAACCCATATTAACTCCATAATTATTCTGCAATACCTGGTAATTTCCCTTCAGTGCAGACCAAGACAGGTCCACAGCATCAGGTGAGGCAATGGCAAAGATGAGAAGGGGCCCTAACACTGCAGACCTGTAGTGTCTAGCTCTAGGTAGTCATTACCTTCCTAAGTACCAAGGTATTTCCACAAGTCAACAGATCTCTGGCAAGAGCACACACAGGCTGACTGTGAAATCATCAATGAGGTGGATTTCTTTTTGTTTAATCTCATTTAAGTTCATGCTAATGGTTCTCAATGAGTCCCATCTTTTTACTGATGTGAGTCGTGTTCTTTCTGCATCTGGTATTTCAGTACCATACAAGCTGTAAAGAATAATGAAAGAGTGAAAAGGTTGCTTGATATCCCTTAGTGGTGTGCAAGACACTTCTTCAGGTGCTACTGCTGCTGCCACTAAACTGAGAGAAGACCAAGGCAAGTTGAAGTTAACAAAGGAACAGGAACAGACTCCAATTGAAAAGACTGAAAAATAATTGTAGCTTGTTTGCTAGAAAACTTCAAATATTGCATGAAGACCCTTAATTCTTTTTCAGATCTCCAAATGGCTTTTCTTGCATGTTTTAACTCACAGTTCAAGGGTTATTTTACATCACACAAGCTCACACAGGTATCAGTTCCTTTGCCATCACAAGCTCAGGAGCAATCTCTTCTGCTGCTAGTACCAAAGTGCACCTGCAATACTGCCAGAATTCCAACATTATTCAGAGTACTAAAAAAAAACCCAAACCAAATCAATTAAAACCCCCAAAACTTCTGCTAAGGGTGCATCTGGCGTGCTCAACAAGCATCATTCTACCTGGATGTACCTGTAACACTGGTAGCAGCCACTCTTGTAACCAACTGCAACAGGAAAGGAAGTATGCTCATCCTTTACTCCATCTTTCTAAAGTATTCTATCAACTATGGATGCACATGGCTAGAATGTACAATTATCTGTAAAGAACTAGCAAGTCCAGTACCCTGCCTCCCATGTAACCTGTGTCTGATGCTTTAGAGGAAGACATAACGGCATAAGAAACCTTTCCACTTGTGCAATGCTGCTGGAGGGCTGGCTTATTTCTGGCAGGCATAAAAAAAGTAGAACATTGGACAAAGACAAACCATTTGACCTTCAAGAGTCTTTCTTTGTCAAATGCAGAGAGTAAGACAAACACGTAAATGACCCTGAACAATAATTAAAGCTATGTACAAAGTTTTGACTTTTAAAACAAGACATTATGGAACAGGTATCAAAGAAACACAAATGCAAAGAAAGGAAGGCACACGAGCTAAGAGATGACAAGAGAGCCTCAATTCACACAGCCAACCTGTGAACTCCTTCACAAACCTACCCCCCAAAATCCCCGACCCAACCAAAAAACCAACCCAAGCCCAAAACTCTAATAAGATAAAAATTCTGTCAGATTTCTCAGGGAACTTGATATGCCACTCAGAATTCTGGTGAAAGAAGCTTAAGGCTGAATTTAAAGTGTGTTTATAGTTCTGATCAACAGATTTTGGTGTCACCTCTCAAATATCACACAAGTTAAGGCCTCTAATTCCCAACAGCTTTCTTCTTGGCACGTGGTCTTTAAAAAAACACCAATAAAAAGAAATAAAAACCCAAAGAAACAGCCCCTGAAACCCAGGCAAAAAAAAAAGGTGTGGTGTTTATATCCCTTGAGATGAACTGATACACCTTGTGTATGTCACAATTATTACATACATTTCATTCTGGAGGAGCCACTTCACTGAGGAATGAGTTTAGAGATGTATCTTGAAAGATTAGGTTTACCTGCTAATAATGCACATTATCGAGAGGCTTTCCAAAGTGTTATAAATGCCATTAATGAGTATAGGCACCAGACCGGAATATTTCTAAATTCCAAACTGGCACGTCACTCAGACTCTAATCCATTTCAAGAGGCACTGTGAAAAGGTTGGTGATGCTGCTATGCAGTAATTACTACTACTGTAGAATGAAATAGTGTTACCTAAATGAATACTTGCTCTACATTAATTCCCTTTAGTTAGACAAGTACATGAAGTATGCAGGAAAAAAAAAAGTCCTAATAGTCTATAAAAGGCGTTAGTGTTAAGAAATGCAAAATACTTGCATCTTCAATTTTATAAACTTCACAAAAAGGTGCAAATGATTCAATGCTTCCCAGGCTCACATAGGCAGGTCAGTACTGTTATGTCTAGTTTTCCTAGAAGTACCATCATCTCGGGGCAGTGCTTTTTGCAAGCTGGACATAGCAGCAGTTCTTTCGATGTCTATCACAGCGTACAGCTCCGTGCGCCTGGTGGGAGTCTGCGGGAGAGGAGTGGTGGGAGTTTTGGGAGTCTGAGGGTTGTCGGAATCACTCCCACCTTCCAGATCAACCTGTATGTAGTTGAGCTGCCTGTGTTCCAAACTGGGCCGCCTGATGTCGAAGTTGAAGACGGTGGGGGTGCAGTCCCGACGCCGCGGCGGCTCCACCTTGTGAGCGCTGGCCGGCACCGACACGTTCTCCGTGTTGACGTAGTTGTGCATGGGGTCCAGGTTGTTGTGGTAGCCGTTCAGAGAGGGGGTCTTTGGTCCTAAACTCTCATCTTCCTCTCTGCTCAGCTTCCGGGCTTCCCAAACAGGAGGCAAGGATGGCAAGTTCTCGTAGTTCAACAGCGCAGTTCTCCTCTGAGCAGAGTTGTTAATGTTCTGGGTGTCTGAGGTACTGGTTGATGATGTCAAACGACCTCTCCTGACCCCTGAGGCACTAGGGATGGATAACCTGTTAATATTTTCATACACCAGTTTATTACCAGAGGGCAGCTCTCTACGTTCATCACTGTCGTACCCAGTGTCCCATTCGGTGTTGTTTGTGCTGCTGCCACTAACTTGGTCTCTCCCGAGTTGCTCCAGTTTCTCTCTTTCCATTAACTGCCTTTGAACGGGTGTTGGTCCTAAGACAAATTTAACTCCTTCAGGCTCCAGGAGAACCTGAGCATCTCTGTCATCAGTACACAAATGATCTTCTTTCACTTTAGTTGCATCAGTGTTTGAGAGCTTTGATTCCAGTGGTGCATGCACACTCGATCGATTTTTTCTTTCCTCTTGTACCCCAGTAGTGTTGACATAGGTGTGCACCTGAAAGGGGGACGAGAAAAAAAAGGAAATTCAAATAAATAAATATAATGATGCTATTTGTTCTTCCCCCCTCCACGTTTCTTTACTCCCTGCTTTTCTAAATCAAAATACCTGAAAACCAAATCTCATGAGTGTAAGAGTTGTGCAAAGTAACATAACATTTAAAATAAAACACACACACAAACTAAAACACACCCCTCAGGATCTCTCCTTGCGAACTACTCAGGCAATGAGAAGAGATATTAGTTCTACTGGAGTAAAAGTTGATTCTTCAAGAGCCAACAGCCAGAAATGGAAGAAAATACAATTCCATGTGAACTGTGGCACTCAGAATTAAAGAGAAGCAGGAGTTGGCACCAGATGCCACCAAAAAAATCTGATTACATATTAGGGAGAAATGCTTACACAACAAAGGTGGTGCAACCCTGGAAAAAATGGCTCCGAGACTGTGAAATCCCCTCCTTTTGAGGGTATTTAAAGCATGACAGGACAAAGCTCTGTGCAGCCACCTCTAAGAACTGACCTAGAGGACACTAGAGGTCCCTTCTAGCCTAAATTATTCCATGATCTCTACTCAAATAGAAAACTTACACCTAAAAGAGTTTTCTGACCAGGATCTCATAAAGTACATATCATACAGTACAATTAATGAGTTGAAAAATACTGAGATTTTTGAAAAGACTATATATATATATGTATATATATATATATATGCTTTATATATATATGTATATGCTTTATATATATTAATATGATGAACAACTGAAAACAATTACTTTTCCTCAGCAAGCAATCCCACAAAGCATCATTTAGAGAGGCAAAGCAAATGCTTTCCTTAGGAGGTGAACATACAGTAGAAATACATTAAACCTGAAACCAAAACACAGGAAAATNCCTCAGGATCTCTCCTTGCGAACTACTCAGGCAATGAGAAGAGATATTAGTTCTACTGGAGTAAAAGTTGATTCTTCAAGAGCCAACAGCCAGAAATGGAAGAAAATACAATTCCATGTGAACTGTGGCACTCAGAATTAAAGAGAAGCAGGAGTTGGCACCAGATGCCACCAAAAAAATCTGATTACATATTAGGGAGAAATGCTTACACAACAAAGGTGGTGCAACCCTGGAAAAAATGGCTCCGAGACTGTGAAATCCCCTCCTTTTGAGGGTATTTAAAGCATGACAGGACAAAGCTCTGTGCAGCCACCTCTAAGAACTGACCTAGAGGACACTAGAGGTCCCTTCTAGCCTAAATTATTCCATGATCTCTACTCAAATAGAAAACTTACACCTAAAAGAGTTTTCTGACCAGGATCTCATAAAGTACATATCATACAGTACAATTAATGAGTTGAAAAATACTGAGATTTTTGAAAAGACTATATATATATATGTATATATATATATATATGCTTTATATATATATGTATATGCTTTATATATATTAATATGATGAACAACTGAAAACAATTACTTTTCCTCAGCAAGCAATCCCACAAAGCATCATTTAGAGAGGCAAAGCAAATGCTTTCCTTAGGAGGTGAACATACAGTAGAAATACATTAAACCTGAAACCAAAACACAGGAAAATGAGCCAGCAGGACAAGCATTAGCCAAATCTGAACTGATGGAGAACCTGAGGGATATTAGGGGGGAAAAAAACAATACCCACTTGCTCCTCTGCTACGAGTAAAGGGTGTGTGGATTCTTCGCCGACGGAGGGGAGGCGAGCGCTTCCCACGGAAGGGTGTCTGCTGGAAGGGTGGGATGAAGCATCTCCAAAAGATGGGTATCTGGGATAGCCATTAGGTAAACTTTGTGCATTGAACCCAGGAGCTGATTCAATTAGAAAACAAGCAAAACCATATTAAAATAGAACATTTTACTGTATATGAGTAAGATGCTTTAAAGCTTCGGTTTCACATTGCAGAAGAGAAATTAGATATGTAAATCAGCATTAAATATTCACAAGACACAACTTTGCTGAGAGGAAGGAAAGGGAAAGCAAATTGCAAAGTATAGCATCCCAGTATTTACTGGGAAACATGTCTGAAGCAATCACTGAAATCTAGATGTATTACACACCACTAAACCCCTATCCAACCTGTCTTTCTACCATTAACAACACGTCTCCCTAACAAGCAGGGACTTTAAGTTTCCATTTCTCCCAGATCATCAAGAACCTGGAATTCCTAGTTTCAAATATGAAGTCATCTGCCTGAGATTCAAAAATACCAGAGCATTTTAGGTAAAGGACTTCCCTGTACCCACCCATCTATTGTAGATATTACCATTACTTTTGTACCTAATAGAAGCTGGAACACTGCCCAACATTAGTTACAAGTCAAATATGGGGCTAAGTTATTAATGTACCTGCTGAATTGCTTTATAAATGTTCCTAAGAGGAGTCCTTAATGCAACAACTAAGCTCCCAAAACTTATTTCTTAAAGCTGAAGAACTTGACTGTGGCAGTTTTGCTCCCAAGACTTTGCATCCTCCAAAAAGAATCCTCTCAGCAAGGACCTCAAGGGAATGCATTACTGTAATTAGCCTGTTAGCTTTAAATTAGTTTTCTTTTTAATTACTGAAAGATGTAATGCAAATGAAAAGCTGTTTTCAGCTCAGTGCCACGTTGCACCCAGGTATGTCATCTGGCAGCATAACCACACTTACTGGTAGGTGTTCGAGGGGTTCTTGGAGCTTCCAACTCAGTTTGGTGATTATTCCTTTCTACTACTGGTTCTTCTACCACATTTATGCTATTATTCTGCATTATCTCTTGCAACATATTAAATAGCTCTTCTGCACGGGCACATTTAAAGGCAAAGATTCCTATAAATACACAAGAAAAAAATCAAAATTCTTTAACATAAGAACCATGCCTTACAATGTACATAACATTCAAAAAACAGAATGGCAATCCACGTAATAAATACCTGTTGAAGAGGAAAAAAATGTTAAGTTTTTAGTGCACCAAAACATACAAAATTACTGTAAGAACCTTTAAAACATTTATCTAATAGAAGAATCAGCTTCCCATGCAGCAAAAGTTAAAGTAGAACAGGAAACAGATTCAATTAAGAGCAAAACTCAGTTTTGATTGCTGAATGAGGGGTAAAAAAAAAGTTTAAAAACCCAAAACAAAACAAAAACCCCACAGAACAGGGCAAGATTTTTTTAACATAAAAAGGATACCTGTTAAAGAAATAAATACTAATTAAAAAACACTGAGATTACTATAGTGCTACAAAGTATTTTTTTTATAAGTCAAATTTCCATTAAATTACCATCAAAAGAAGAACCCTGCACAACAGGAAAGAAGGATTTAAACACTAGTTTCTTTAGGAAGGTTGAAATGAAAAGGCAGTAGGACAAACTGTGTGGAACAGACAGTAACATACCAGTTGCTTTAGGCTAAAGGATAGACACAAACACAAAGTCAGCAGCAATACCCTGTGTTTTCCATGTGTATTGTGCCACTTTGCCTTGAAACAGCAGGGAGCTCCCCAACTTACCCTCACCAGCAAAGTCCCAGCTTTGGATTATTCTTCCATTGAAAGCATGAAGTTAAAGTTGACATGCTTGTTAAACGTGGGTGCAGGTGCTCAGTTTTTAAAGTGAGTATTACAGTCTTAAAACACTCTATACTAAAAACTACCTACCTACATAGCTAGTGCTGTAAGGGTCATTATGTTTATATGCTGGCAATCACTGTTGTAATCAATTTCTTTAAAGATCAGAACTCCCAGAAATGCTCCATATGGCAGAAGTTGACAAAACCCCGGCTGGGAATATCTCAAATGGGCTCAGAGGAGTGACACAAGTTATATTGAGTGAATAAGCCTCATGCTTGCAACACAGCACCTGTAGAGCTGCTTCTACTACATCTCCCCAACCCATGTCTGAGCTCAATCACAACAGTCCATGTTGAACTTTTTGTGTATCACTGAAAATTCACACTGGATACATAAACATTAGTGGATTTAAAAAGCAAACAACCCAAACAAACAAACTAAACCAAATCAACAAACAAAACCAACAAAAAAAACCCCAACAAATTAAATAAACCCCATAACAAACCCACCAAACACCCTAGGCTGACTAGCTGTACAAAGTCTGTTTCTGAGAAATCCAGCTGCCCTTATCCTTTTGTTTAAAACAAGTGCTTCCAAATTGCCAATTCCTTAAAATATGAAATGAAGTTTCAGTGCCTATTGGGTTCAAGCACAAACAACTGGATGGAACTTTGATTTTTGTTAAATACATTCACTGATCCGTCACACCATGTGGTGACGCACCAGCTCCTCCAGGTTTTCTATCTATTAACTTTCCTTCCAAAACATCTTTTCAAGGGTTTTAATGCCCAAACTCAGTGTTTTGCCATTAGTGACAGTTTCTCAAGAGATATAATTTGAGATTAAATGGAAAACACAAACAAGAATGTTGACTAAAGCAATCAGTAAAAGTTGCTGGGCAGCATTCAGGGTATTTGCAAATGAAAAACTTCTCAGTCATCTCACCAAGTCAAGATGGAGTTTTGCAACTGTGCCCACAAAATCCAGTGTAGGTCTCATGAACAATGCTCCATTGCAAAAAGGCAGCAGAGAACAGTTTGTGCCAGATTTCTTTTTTTCTCAATATTGACAGTATTTTATTATGTAAGGAAGACGAGAAACAAAAGGAGGAGGAAAGGGTTGCTGCTTACACAGCCACACAGCCTGCTTAATCTTCTCTATTAAAAAAAAAATAAAAAAAAGAAATTAGGGGGAAACAGAGAAACCAGTTAGACTCTGTGAAAAATTCTGCAGACTTCCTAACAGGCCATAGAAGAGAACATCAAAATTGTTTTGTCTCAAAAATCTATTTTATATGTTTAGAAGCAGCAGAAAATTAAGCCTGAAAAATCAATTAATGCTATTTTCTTCTAAGAAGAAAGTAATAAACTTTATTTTGAAATCTGAAAATTTAGTTTAATAGAGTATACTGTTTGAAAACATCTCCATTTCTCATTAGAGCTTAAAATGTTTTCTAAACCCTTATTAAATAAAAACCTGCCTGCCCTTACCTCTGGCTTGGACAATGAAGTTTGACTAGCTTTATTACCAAATTATTTCATCTTCCTGACTTTACAGTGAAATAAAAAAAAAAATAAATTGAACAGCTAAATATAATTATTGATAACAACACTAGTAAATGCAAAAATCTATAAGAAAAACATGCAACTTAATTTCACAGTGTAGGAATACATAGGAATTGCAACTTTACACAGCTACATCAGATGCAATATGAAACTGGGACTTGTCCAACACAGCTATTCACTCAGGGACTAGTGCAGCGAAGAGAGAAAAGTCTAAATATCAATGGGAGCCAACCTTGGCCAAGACTGACATGACCTGGGAACTGAAAAAGCAACCATCTTTTTCCAGTTAAAGCTCCACAGACAATAACTGAGCACAGCTGGAGTTTACACACTTTGGCAAAAGCTGAGAATGATGTCACTGAGAGAAATGAAAGTGTTAATTATTCTAGGAAGAGGCTGAAACAAGTATGTTACTACTGAAGACAACAGGATAGGGATATTCCGTTAACACCAGTGCTTTTAAAAATAGATAATTCTTTACATTCCAAGGATATTTCACCACATTTCCAGGTTTCACTGCCCCTCCCTCAAAGTCAACCTCAGAGGCAGAATTTCCCTGTCAAAACCACCTCTTACATTGCCCAGAGTGTCACATACAAGCACGAAACGAAAGCGCCAAAACCTAGGTGCAACTTCGCTCCTCACTTTACCATTCCTCAGCTTTTATAACCCTTGCCAAAGCACAGGCACATCTCCTTTCCTTCAAACCACACTGGCTTCCAACGTGGCACACCTTCCCCCAAGAGCTGAGTGTGCAAATCCCAGGTACCTTGTCCAGTCTGGCAGCGCCGGCCGCTCTCGAAGGAGAAGAGGTTGGAGTCGTAGCCGTAGCGGCGCAGGCAGAGGTAGTGCCACTTCACCGAGTCCCTCTTGCGGGTGTACAGGATCAGCTCCGTGTCTGTCAGCTCCATTATGCCAGAGCCCAGCTCGTTGCCATCATCATCCACGTTAATCACCTGTGGAAAGGAAGATCAGCACCGTGAGGGATCATCTTCCATCTGCTGTATTAGTCACAGTCCTTGAGGTCAGAGTTTTTCAAATCCAAACCAACCCGGTTCCTTTGCTCCCTCAGCCCTGAATTACCATTAGATTCACAAGGTAATTTTATATATATATATATAAAAATTATATATCCCAGTATTTCCACAGGGATATGGCATATCTCAGATCATGGAATTTTTCAGAGCCCCAATGCTAAAAATGCAGAATATTTGCTTTGTCATATAATCCACTTCCAGTTGGGAAAAGGAAAGGAAGAGGATAAGGGATGTGGAAAAAGCTGCCTCCACATACCTGTGTAGCCTTGCACTGTGCTGAATCACCAGACTGGCTTAGATTTCTTTTTTTTCCCCTCCTTTTTTAAAGCCAACAAATAATTCAAATACCTTATGTTTATCCTGCATGAATACACCTGTATAAAGCTTAATATCCTATTCTTTCTGCTTTTAAATCAGTTTGAGATCATCTGCATCCTTTAAGGTATTTGGATAATGTGTATTTTCCTCAACATGTATTTTTATCTCACAATACTGCTTTNAAAGCACAGGCACATCTCCTTTCCTTCAAACCACACTGGCTTCCAACGTGGCACACCTTCCCCCAAGAGCTGAGTGTGCAAATCCCAGGTACCTTGTCCAGTCTGGCAGCGCCGGCCGCTCTCGAAGGAGAAGAGGTTGGAGTCGTAGCCGTAGCGGCGCAGGCAGAGGTAGTGCCACTTCACCGAGTCCCTCTTGCGGGTGTACAGGATCAGCTCCGTGTCTGTCAGCTCCATTATGCCAGAGCCCAGCTCGTTGCCATCATCATCCACGTTAATCACCTGTGGAAAGGAAGATCAGCACCGTGAGGGATCATCTTCCATCTGCTGTATTAGTCACAGTCCTTGAGGTCAGAGTTTTTCAAATCCAAACCAACCCGGTTCCTTTGCTCCCTCAGCCCTGAATTACCATTAGATTCACAAGGTAATTTTATATATATATATATAAAAATTATATATCCCAGTATTTCCACAGGGATATGGCATATCTCAGATCATGGAATTTTTCAGAGCCCCAATGCTAAAAATGCTGAATATTTGCTTTGTCATATAATCCACTTCCAGTTGGGAAAAGGAAAGGAAGAGGATAAGGGATGTGGAAAAAGCTGCCTCCACATACCTGTGTAGCCTTGCACTGTGCTGAATCACCAGACTGGCTTAGATTTCTTTTTTTTCCCCTCCTTTTTTAAAGCCAACAAATAATTCAAATACCTTATGTTTATCCTGCATGAATACACCTGTATAAAGCTTAATATCCTATTCTTTCTGCTTTTAAATCAGTTTGAGATCATCTGCATCCTTTAAGGTATTTGGATAATGTGTATTTTCCTCAACATGTATTTTTATCTCACAATACTGCTTTTAGTGGGATTCTTACTTATAAAATTACTATAATTTATATTATAAAATACACAATTACTATAATTTATAAGTAATATAAAGAATATTTTTATATTACTTATAATACTTTTTATTCTANATAAAAAATAAAAAATATTCTTTATATTACTTATAAAAGAAAACTTTTTATTCTTACAATAAAAAGGCTAAAAAAAAAAAAAAGAAAAATTCTTTCTTATGGCATCAATTAATGTTACTCCTTAAAGAGACATTTTCAAACCGAAATGTAGTCAATTGAAAAGAATTAGGAATAATTTCATCTACCACTGAGGCTTATTATGCCAACTTTCTTCATTTTACAAATTACATTCTTTCATCTTCTCCCCCCTGCTGCTAAATCAGCAACCCACACAAACAATAGAGAAATTCTGTGAGGAGGAAAATAGGAATTAGTTACACAAAGTGATGTCAAATGCATCAAAATCAAGAAAACAGACACATATTTTCTCCTTCAGCTTTTTGTACTGATAACATTAAACATTTCCAGAAATTCCCATGGCTTTTGAGCTCCTTTCAGTGCTGCCCTAAGGCAACACATGAATCATTTTTCACTATGGAATCATTACATTCCTTTGCAAAGGAGGTTCTGTTTGGAGCACAGAAGCAAATCTGATTTGTGTGCCTATACAAAGGTGTTTACTTAAAGTCACTGACTTCAGTGGCTTCACATGAAGCATGTTAAGCACATGAACAAGTGTCCACAGGCTCATAAATTCCAGGGATATAAGGGACAGAAGCACGTTGATAAATCAAATTTCCTCAAATGCAGTTCAGAATGTCTCAAGTGCTAGAATCATTAGTGACCTTCAAGTGAAATCAGCAGTTCTAAATATCCTCCACGGCTGACCCACATCCAGGTTCATCACCACAATTCTCCAGGAGCTCTTCCCTTATGTTTACAACTCCCTCCCTAACTCCCATACTCTGCCAGGGGCAACTCAGGCTGTACCAAGGAAATGGATCAAAAGCACAGGGTGTCTCCTTCACGAAGATGAAAACTATCATAAAAATCCCACCCTGACTAGAGAATTCCTGTCACTGTTGGCAAGAGAGGATTTCTCAGAGGGGCAAGAGAAACCTGCAGCCACAGATACCTGCAACTCCACAATGTTTTAACCTTAATTCAGTGATTCCCACCCTATTTTCATTTCATTTTTTTTCCCATCAAAAACCTACTCTGCCATAAAGCAACAAAATAATTCACATGTGTACCATGTGAGCTGCTTACCTTAAACTTGTTTCGATGGTTATCTGGGACAGTTTCTTTATCTGGACAGCTACAACAGCTACCCATGACTTCTTTAGAAGACCATGTGATCTCTAAAGTTGGGAAAGAAAGAAAAAAGAACAAAGCAAAATGATCATTTAAATAAAAATAGAATATCATCAAAACAACCCAACACAAACTGCTCTCTGAAATTACAATTCTTCAGGATAAAATTTGCAGTCATAAGCAACACATCAAAACATTAAAGGTATTTTTAAAGACTGAAGTTAGATTTGTCATTAAGAGTGGCAACACTGAGCTGTTAAAGCCTTAACAGTAATTCAACTTGAGGTTACTACCAAACAGACCTATTCAAGTTGTCACCTTAATTCCCACAGTAGCAGCTCAAGAGGGAAAAAAACCCAAACCAATCAAAAAAACACAACTTACTGGGTGCAATTCTCATCTCCTGAACCAGGGCCTCTCCACAAGGCAACTACCTGGATTCCAGTTCCATCCCAAGGATAAGTCCCTGACTTAGACCCTGGGCACAGCCCGCGTGACACCCGCACAGGCCCTGAGATGTGGGAGGTACCTGGCATGGGCAGCTCTGCCAGGCTGCCCTGGCTTCAGCAGCTCCAGGGCTGGCTGGCAACTGAGGGTGGAGGAGTTCCAAGGCTGGAGGCAGCCCAGTGCTGGCAGCCCTGCAGAGAGGCTCAGTGCTTCCACTTTTAAATACTTCCCATATAGCAATGGCCATAAAACCTTGTAATCGAAGTCAAGAGAAGGAAAAAAAAAAAATCCACATTCAACACAAATATTTTTAAATTTGGGTTCCTTTCTATTATGTTTGGATTAAACTGTGTTGCATGGTCTACTTCATTTGCTATAAAATAGTGGGATAGTCAATTAACACAGAACAATATGCCTAAAATTAAGGAAAGCAAGCATAAATATTAAATATTTTGGATATTTTCATTTAAAGATTGTTTTATGGAAGATTTACTATACATTCACAAAACAGTATGGTGAGATGCTCATGGAACCAAGTCTCACAACTTAGTTGTGCTTCCTCTGACACCTTACAGAGGATGGCAAGTCCTGTACTTCTTGACAACAAGCAAGTCAGACAACAGAAAACTTAACCCATTTACATCATCTTTATGTTGGACAAGAACTAAAATTTCCACTACACCAATGAAAAGTGAGGCAAAAATGCTGTAAGGCAACAAGAGATGTGACATTAGGAACCAAGAAGGAAGACAGAACTGGTTGATAAATTCTCCTGACTAAAACTGATGTCACCTTAAGAAAAGCACAACTTGTTTTGTAGACAGACACGTGTATCAGTGTGCAGCAGTGTCCCAAGTAAGGCTTGAGGCTGCTGAGAAAACAGATCCAAGGAATACAATGAAAAGCAGCTAAACTCTTCCCATCTTCATGAGCAAAGAAGCCACTCAAGAGATGCTGCTACACTAGGGACTGTCACCAAACCAACCCCTGGAGAGCCCTGGAGAGGGCATCCTGAGAATTCACTGCTACAAAGAGCAAAGGGTGACAACAGAGACAATCTGCAGCAGAGGTTTCCAAGCTCTGGTCCACACAGCAGTCATAGCTGCAGATGCTTCTAGCAGCCTTCAGGCTTGCACTTAATAAAGCCCAGTCTTAGAACAACCCAAAGGTTTTGACAAGGTGGAAAGAGAACCAGAGAGCAGCAGGCTGTTGGAATATTATGGCTTTCTTTGCATTCAGCATAAAATAACTGATGAAATCTACTGATTTAAAAATTTTTAAACCTTGACTGCAAAACAGTTTGGGAAGAATCACCAGAGTTGCAAGTAGAAAGCTGTAGCCTATGAAAATATATGAAGTATAGCCACTGGATCTCAAAAATAACAGTGTGTAATCAATAGTCACACAAGCTCCTTATTTTGTTTCCAATATATTCTAATATCACTGCTTCAGAAAAGCAGGGACTGCAATGCTGCTTTTGTGAAACAAGGCTATCAAGAAGAAAAGAAGCAGCTGGGGAACTGGCAGAATTAAAAATCACTCACCTAGATTTGGCCATTAATATTCCCAGCCTCTGCTGCAGCATCAAGGCTTCTGTCATACTCAAAGTGTCATGCTGTCTTGTCACAGAACTAATCATTGGACCTAGAACTAGAAGAGTACATCAAAATGTAATTTTTCTAGGGTTTAAGATGTCAGTTAGTAAACTAACAAAAATACATGTATTTATCTGTTTGGGCAGTATTCTATCAAGTGAGTTTTTCATGGCTAGGATGCAGCTTATGTGGAGTTTTAAGCAAGACACTGATCTTTTAGGGTTTCCCCAGTATCCCAGTGCCTGGCTGGGTCTTGGAAGAAAATCTGGTGTCCCTCCGTGCAGTGCTGCCTGTCACATGAAGGACTCCACTCATTCTCCACTCACTTCCATAGGCATCATTCAGGATGTCTATGAAAACCTGTCTGAGATCACTGCAGCTCTGCTTAGCAATGCTGCTGCAAGTGTCTATTCATCTGCTGGTCTCTGCCTTGCATCTGGATTAAAAGTGTTTTGGGAACCCAAAGCACTCTAGCATCAAGTGTAATGTTGTCCCAAACTCATCCCAGCTCCAAGACATGATGATAACCACTGCAGAATACTTTTACTGGGAAGGGATTGTGCAAGAGAAGAGCAGAAAATCAGTACTGGTTCATGAGAAAAAGAACCCATCTAGCAAAGGTGCTCTGCAGGGAGAGATCAACCACATAGTCCTACAGCTCAGTGAAAAGACTAGCTCAACAGCAAAAAGCAAAAGAAACAGAAGTGTTCTGAAAGAACTAAAAGAGCTTTATTTATAGGTGACCTAGAGAAGAGGAATAAAGCACAAATGCTTTCCAAATGGAAGCATTTAAACTTGAAGCTTTTAAACTCAAGGATGTCATATCTGCTCAAAGAGTCTATTAGCTGCAGATTAGAAGGGTCTTTGGGAATGACCACAAAATGCTCTTCACTGTTCCCTTCCCTGTAGATTTGCTGTCAGACACAGGGTACCAAGCAAACCAGCATCTGAATTCTGACCCATTATTCTAGGTAACACCAAAGGATGACAGGAACCCAAGATAATTTAAGTGTGCTGTCATAAGACATTAGAAAATGAAATCATCAGCAACTCCTATTTAACTTAAAACTAAAGCTTACATTTCACAAAGGTACAGAAGGATAAACATATGTCTCTATCAAGCAGTTCACAAAATTTGCATGCACACAGCAGAGCAGAGAATCTTTGTTTAGTCAGTGGTATTTAGTATCAGGAACTTGCAGCAAGCCACACACCCATCCTAGAATTTATTTGCCCTTTAGCCATAAGCTTTCTTGATTTTGGCCAAAACTCTACGTGGTTGTATTTAGGACCTGCAGCACACACAGGCTCTGCTGCTGTGATGGCCTTACCCAATCTAGCTGGCATGACTGAACTCTGGTTTTTGGTCAGGTTAGATTTGTGTTGGCTTAGCACACCAAACCAGCTCAGCAGAGAGCCTAGCAAGTGCCAGAGCCAGCTGGGGACAGAATCCCAGCCTTAGTCCTCTCTGCTCAAACAACTTAGCCCCTTCACTCATTACTGGGATTTAACTACTTTACCAAATTCCCTGCTAAAACCTTCAGGAGAAAGGAAAGTGGGAGCAGAAGACTTGACCCACACACCCTGGCAGAATCTTACAGGTAGCCATCAGAAAAATGATAGAATGTGAAATGTTCATGGGCAAGCTGCACTAATGCAGGTGTGTTTGCACTGGTATTTACCCTGATATTTTTCTAGCAAAGTTTTAAAGCCTTCTCATGGTTTGGCTACCTAGAGCAGACTAGTCTGTTCCAGTTACCTAACAATAACTCTTAAACGACCTAAACAGCGTTTTTAATGGAGAAAAGCAAGCACACCAGATCACAGCACCTAACTCCTTCTGAATGTAAAACAACAACATTCTCCACCCAGTTGTTTCAAATTACAAGTTGGCTATTTACTCCGCTTGGGATTTTCTTAAATCTTCCCAGATTGCAAACTATTTACCCAACCTTAAATATTTGCACAGTCACATCAGTGAAAACACAGTCACAAGAGTTAATCTTTTCAGTGCTGTCCACAAGGTGCAGTGTAGGAGCTGTAATTTGCCATCCACAAAGCATCAGTGGTGGTTGGGTGCAGTCAGGCAAGGAGGGGGAAGGGGATGCAGAGTGTTTTCTGCTTCTCCCTAACACATTCATGACTGCACTGCAAGGGAAAAATCCCAGGCAAAACAAAGCAGGACCAGCACTTCTCTAAACCTTGCTACCAGGAGTGGAAGTAGGATGAATAAATCTCAACTTCAGTGAGATTACTTGGCTCCTGTTTTTCTAGATGCTTCATGAAGGATGATGAGGACATACATGTCAAATGGAAAAGATGCTTTAAGAGATACTGCATGAATGGTGGATTCAATCCTTTAATTAAAAATTCACCCCAAAACTGACATTACCTTTATGAGCCTGAAATCTTCTTATGGCAGAACCTGCAGTTCAGCTGCTCAGTCCCTTTGAAAGCCAACAACTCCACTCAGCTTCTGTTCTGTTCGCCCTATGATTAGCCACACAAGGTAGAATCTGCCCCTCCCTAAAGTTCATTCCACTACATCCTTCTCATCTTTCAAACTCTTGCAATTGGAAACACTTGAAGAAAGCAGTCAAATCCCTATGGATGCATTATGAGAAGTCATTTTCTCAGCTCAGGGTTTTTGAGCACTGTTAATGTTAATGGTTATTCTACAGCACAGGATAATTTCACATGGATGCCATCACCTGGGAGATTAATACAAACCAAGAGTATAAATCTGTTTCAGGTGGTACATGGACAATTTCTATGTAACTCATTACATCCCCTGCTTGTTATCCAGAGTTGTCACTGCAGGAAAGTAGCTTTAACTGTTCTGCACAAACAAGTTTGGGATGAAAGTGGCAGTCCTACACTCAAGACAGCAGACAGACTAATAAACACAGGAATCAACTTACCATGGAGGAAAAATGTTAAATAATAATTGTTTCATTGCCATTTAATTCCTTCCAGAAGATAGATGAAGAAGGCTGAAAAGGTGCTGTGATCAGTCCTTCTGAGTTTTGCTGGGAGCCAAACACTGTCCACCTCCTAACTCACTAATACAACAGACTGAAGGGGTGTACCTGATGTGGCAAAACCCATGTCTTCAGAGTTGTGATGTAATCCATGGTGGCAAATTCTATATGATTTAAGAATCCTGCTATCCTACTTAGGACTTAAAATAGCCCATACTTTGACCTTCTGTTTATTTTGGCTAGAATATCTTCACTACCACGAAGCCAAGTTCTTTGGATTGGAAAGCAAAACTTGGGTTTCTGGAACAGGGGACTCCCACGTCCCAGACCTCCCACGCACAGAAGAGATGTGGCATCAAAATAAAGCATCTGCCCTCAACTACTCATTACTGAGTGTGGTCAGCTCCAAGAGCCTCGTTCCCCCAATGGTCATAAAAAGGACCTCTTCACTTTGGAATTATTTAAAAAAAAAAAAAAAAAGATTTCTGCACATCAGCAAGGACTAATTCACTTAAATGTTTGGAGACAGAACAGAGGGAAGAGGTGCCAGAGCTGGAATGTTCTCCCATGGAAACATGGTGGTTTCAAGGCATAGCAGTGTTCAGCAGAAGATGAAGAAACTCCTGAGAAACACAGCAGAAGAGGCACAAAACACTCTCCTGGCCTGCACTCATACCACCACCTTTAAAATCAACTCCTTCAGTTGTCCTGGAAGGTCCTCACTTTGCACAGCTGATAACAGCAATTCACCCCCAAACCATGAATGCATTTTGGGGAGAAGCTATTTTAACAGCAAGGCAGCTGAACTAAGGACAGACAGAACCCTTGCCCTTCATCCACTTGGCAATGATTATTAAGAAAATTAATATTCAAGGTGGCTAAGTACTAGGAGGATGAAAAAGCAGCAGTGCTACCAAACCATAACAGTTAAAAACGACAGCAAAGGAGATCCAAGAAGAAACTAAACAAGCTGAGAAACAGTTCGGTGCCGCTGGCTGCAATTATGGAAAACAAAACTATGAATGGTAGAGGTGAAATTGCAGAATCTAGTTTATAACTTTGCTTATGCTAACAGGTGGAGTTTTACCTCAACATTTTTTTATTAAATAACCACGTTGTCAGGCTTATGATTAAAATCCAGTAAGAAATGGACACTCCTTTTCTCTCTTCACTCCTTTCCAAAGGCAAACAAACAAAAAACACCACCAAAAATCAAAAACAAAACTGGCAAAACCCAAGCTAAAGTGCAAAGCCTCCTAGCTCCTATGAAAACAGAATTCTTGCAACCACACACAAGCCTGCCATGTTGGCACAGCACCCCCAGAGCCCTCTTTGAACAGGCAGAGAAGAGGCTGATGCAGGATCGCACCAGGAACTCGCCCTCTCAGCAGCATTCCTCTGCCAGCACCTCCTGCCACTGCCAACTGCCTGCTCCTCCAGCCTCACAGGAGGCTTTCTTCTCTTACCCCTCCTTCAGAACACCCAGAGCCTCACAACTCCATCCCTTTTGCTGTATATGTTTTGGTTTCTATGGATTCAAAGTCATCGGCAACTTTTTACTTCTCTCCCCTCACCCTGCCTGGCCTTGGTGCTAGAGGAAAATAACCAATACAATGAAAAAAAACCCCAGAAAAATATAAAGAAAAGCCACGTAGGAGACCTGTTGGTTTGTGTAGATTCAGGATTGCCAACTAAACTTGAATAATAATTATGCACAATTTTGAAATGGTTATGTTAGTATAAAATGAATTCTCTCCAGTTCTCCTTCAGAGTGACCGTTTTAGCAAAGTGCTCAAATTCAGGCAAGTTAATTAAACATTTGTTGGAACACTGTTCATCAGTAATTCCTCTGAAGAGGTGCATGTTCTGAGAGAAAAGCTCTTCTTCACCACAGTTACAGAAGATTAGACCAACTCAAGCAGGCAGAGAACTGCAGCAGGCAGCAATGCTGGGCTGACACCACAATATTTCATGATGCTCAAGACTGGTTTGTGAGCCACTGATCCTACACCTATCCACTTGGCACTGTCAAGGCATTTTAACCTGCATTCCCTTATCCTGGGGTGTTGGATCCCCTATTTTGGCCTGTCTCAATGCAATATGGAAGGGAATCACAGGTTCCATCAGGTACTGTGCTGATACAGACTGTTGTGTTCAATAGGTGCACACACGTAACAGGGCACTAAATGGAGTTTCAAATCTTCACCTCAGCACATTCCAAAAGCTCTGGGTCTTTAATGAACATTCATCTTGAACAAGCTGTTTGCTCCATCATCCCCCTTAATCCCTTCAAGGATGTGGGACAATGTTCCTTGTTCTAGTCTTTAATCGCTCTCCAAAAAAATATTCCTTTTACTCTAAATTTCCAGAGAAGCAAGACTTATATTTTACTTGGTATCCTTTTTAAAACAACTTACACACATGCAAATATTTTTCAACGTCTTACTAAAACAATTTCTTCAGATCCACACCACCATATTGTTTGCTGTGAGAGTTTGCCAGATTCACTACATCCTTTTAAGAGAACCTGCCAGAACATCAAACTCCAAACTGCAGCATTAGGTTAAACAAGCACTACTAAATTCTTTGATTCTTGGAATTTCTGAATCCCTTTTAAAATACCCTCTAAGAAACAGCATGTACAAAAAGCATCACTTTCACACAAAAAGAGCAGAAACAGGACTGAAGTTTGAAGTATCACTGCTGTGGGAATGCTTTTTTTGATACAGGATCAAGGAGAAAGGCCAGGAGATGGGAAAATAAAATAGAAGGCTGTGATAATCAAGACAAGTCATGGGGTCTAAAAAGAAGCAAGAGTCCAGCTTTATTCTTGAAAAGGGTGCCTGGCTTCAAACTGTTTAAATAGTGACTCAGCTCTCCAATATTTCACCACAAATGCCTCCTAAAACTCTTGTCAAGTCTTCAGAGCCAGCAAAGTGCCAAATCTTGTAATTAAGTAAATGGCATGGAGTTTATATTTTATAATATTTTAATCTCTGAAACATTGTTCATTCAAACATTTCAGGAAAGGTTAAGTTTTGCTTTTATGTTTTTGACATGTTTTGTATGCAGTCTTCTAGACCTTAATAGAAACAACACTGAAAGGCCTGAAAGGTCTTTCTTAATGAAATGTTAAGCAGATTTAGTAAGATTATATCAAAACACCACTGTGTGTGTTATAAAAATAGATCTAGATTAATACAGTTTCAGTATGGATTCTCAATAGATGTGCCCTTCATCCATCCATCCATCCATCCATCCATCCATCCATCCATCCATCCCTTATCTGAACATCTTGCTTTTTATCCATGGATTTTGTTTGTTGGAAAACTGTCAGTCCCATCCTGCCAATGGATCATTATATCTGGCTTCTTTTAAAAATAGTTTGTATTCTGTATTTACTATTTACCACTTTTGTGCACAGAACTCTTGTCATCACATTTGAAAGACTGCTGACTTTCTTAGTTTTGTTTCCATGCCTCCTCACATGCTGCTTGTACATTTTTTCTTCCCACTTGAAGAAGAAATTCTAATAATCCTTTAACTTCACCTCCCTTGTGACCCCAATTCATTGTATAAAATTGAAAGACAATAGTTTGTTGCTCCTCTAAATCAAAGCTATGCAGACCCTTCCCTGGTAGCTGATGAGAAGCAAGATCCACAATCTCAGGGTACCACTTCTGTCACCACTGAACAGTATCTGCTAAAAACTAGGTTGGTTTTTTTTCCCTTTCCATTAGCAATGGAAAAAAGTAAACCGTTTGGGCATAAGTTCTGCACTTCAGAATCCTCTTCTTCAAACTATTATTGTCTCAAACTTGTAGCTTGAAAGACTGTATAGTGAAGGTGTCCATTCTGAAGAACAGAAGTTTACAGTAAAATAAAGCTTCCCTCACCAAAAATATTCATATATGCTTTTATTTAAACAGGTAGTTCCATAAGTTTCCTTCCATTAGCAAGTTTGACTAGGTGTCGTTTAGAAAATTTATCCAGAAAGCTTTCAGGATTCAAATGTCAACTTTGTGTCACATGAGATTTAGAAGTCATTGTACTGAAATTATCACCTGTTCTTTTAAGAAGCAGATAATCCTCAAGGATAAATAAATAACTCTCTCTGGGTTCTCATCTTGATCAGATGTACATGTTTTCTAATCAACAATGATGATGCCTGAATATGGCCTCACACAGCAGTCACATCAAGACAGGGACTCCCAAGTACATATGAAGACTCAACTATAACCCCCTCTGAACGAGCAGAACAGAGGGAAAGAACTTAAATTAAAATGCTAAATGAAAGGCCTTTGTGTTATTTCTTGTGCTGCAAACTTCGGCAAAGACCAGTAAGAATGAGGTTGATATAGTTGAAAATACCACACTAGGACTTCAAACACTCCTGCATATAGAAAACAAGCTGATTTAGTTTATAGCTTGTCTTTGCCCATCTGATAGCTACAGTGAATGCCCATTTTCACTAGTACAGGATTCATCCTCCAGACTCCTGAAGATGCCAAAACTCTATCAGAATTATTAGCCATGTCTGCATCAAAGCAGCACCCACAGCACCCTTTAAAAATAATACCAATTCCACAACAGGGTCTTGTCTTTACTTAGGACTGAAGTGTTCAAAATTTACCCTACACAGCTATACAATTATTTATTTTTTTGTGTGATTAAATTCCACAGCAGAGAACATGCACAATGTTGACAACAAAAGCAACGTGTGTACTCCTAGGGTACACTAAATTAATTCTTCATATTTCTATTAGGTTCTTTCATCAATAACCCTGCCCAGACCACACACTCACTATTCTGTGCCAGCTCTGCTATTTAATGGCTACTGAAGCAGTACCACTGGGTACATTAGCTTTAGAGGTACAAACAGTAGCTCTTCTGTTACATTTTTTATTATTCAACTTCAAAAAGGCCTTGCAAACTGGAAACCAAATTAAATGTACTCGTGATGCTCTGAAAGCCTTGCAGGCCTGGATGGGAGCTGCTGATTCCAAAGCATTTGTGAACTGCCTGACTGGGCAGAGCAGACAAGTTGTCTCCTTTACGAGGAGCCCCTGTGCCAGCCACCGCATCTCCTAAAGCAGCAGGCCTCCAACTTCAGACCACAAGCTCCAGGCTCATCCCTCCTCCCCTTCCCTCCAGCCTGGGCAGCATTTAGCAGGAGGCACTGAAGGATGGCAGGGGTGCCAGGGGAGCAGAGGAGGGAGGTGATTGCCAGGCCAAGGCAGGGGTCAGCCAGCAGTAGTGTGTGGAGGGGCAGGAGGCCTGCGGCCTAGTGGCAGAGCTGGCACAAGCAGGAACACGGGAAGGGGACCAGGACTCCCCCCAGCTGTGTGCTTAGCTCAGCTGGGACTCAGAGCCATACCTGAGAAATAAAATACAAACAAAAAGCTAATAAGAAACCCCCTATATCCACCTGAATCCCAGCTGCCTCGGATTTTACTTTCTAGAAATGTTTCCTCAGTTGCCCATCACTTCCAGTATCAGTACATCACTCCTAACTGATCTGGGTTAAAAATAACCCTCATTTTCCTTGCTCAGCTCTTTTTTAACCTGAAGCAGCTTCCTGATCAGGTTCACCAGATGAGCACTCAAACACAAATAAGGGGGTGGCACTATTTATACCAACAGCACCACAAAGAGAAATGCTCTTTGAAGCGACACCCACTAAGGGTGTATCTTTTGTAGTTATTCTGTGCTGCAATTAGATAACCAATCACACCTTCATTTCAATGAAAAGTCACAGAAAACCTGAAAGAACACAGACAAATTCAGATTTAGGCAGGGTTTTATAATAGAAACATTAAAAAAAAAAAAAAAACAAAAAAACAAAAACCAGAGCTGCTACTCATGGGAATTAATTTTAAAGCAGGTGCAACAGGTAAAATGGATTCCACACCAACCCAGAAATTTTCTAAAAGAGACAGGTAACTTTAGGTTCATAGTTAAAACTGCCTCTTTGCTGCTTCAGGGTAGGGGAAGTCTGATCAAAAATGGTAAAAAAACCAAACAAACAAACCCCAACAAACAAAGCAAAAACAATAATCAGCCAATCACAGATTCTACAACGTTTTGTGGGTGAACAGTCAGTGGGCTCTAGCAGAACAGCATGATTTGTATAAAAACACGTGATGTAAAAATATTCTGGCATAAAATCCTTTTAAATAACAAGGTCATAAAGCTTGCTGGCACTTAGACAAAAATGGAAAGAAAACAAAATCCAATTCTAACTCAATTCTAAGAACTAGGTTTATTTTTTAGATTTACTATTACGTTATATGATTCAACATCTTAAACTAGACTTTAAGTGCAGATTAATGCAAGTTAAAAATCCATTCCAGCAGAATTTAAGTCAATTTACTAAGTCCTCTCTAGATTTACTCTTTAGGTGAAAACTCAAAGCAGTAAAATATCTATATTATAAAGTACTGACCTGCCTTGGTATGTTACTCTACTCCAGCTTATTAGCATTTCTGCAGTGAATTATATGTTTTAATGATTTTGTTTTCAAAGGAAATTACTTGTTACCATTGTTAATATTCACACGCATGGAAAGTAGTTAAAGGATCTTAGTAGTTATCATAATGAATTACTGCAATTTAAAATATAATTTCTGAGGAGCCATTTCATATCTATTTTAGTAGCTGAATACTCCTCACTCAAGACCCTTGCAATGGCATTTGATTCCGTGAAGAAATGCAGTAATGATTTTGGAGGTGCTCTGTTTGAGAGATCTGGGATATTGCCAGATACCTGAGCTATTCTATCCTAAGCAAGTAAGTTAATTACAACTAGATTAAGACGAGACTTTTAAGTCTAGAAGTTACAGTTTAATATTTATACACAAAAATCATAGGTCAAATGGAAAAAAAAAAGTTTGCACTTTAAGATGAAATGATAGAAGTTCTGAGAATTAAAAAAATAGTATGTAAAAACTCCACCAACTAATTAAACATATAATAAATTAATGTTAATGTCTGTAATAAGTTGACAAGAAAAGTGGTAGAACTTTTTTTGAGTGCTTCCAAAATCAAGGTCAGAAAATTTTCTGGCTTACATTATTTCGGTAGAAATTTAACTGCTTTCAGTTGAAGAGTAAATGGGTGAGATGTGGCAACAGAATACAGAGGAGTCAGGCTAGGTTCCTCCATCCCAGCCTTAAACTACCCCCACTGCTGTCAAACTACCCTCACTTAGGTAATACACTTTCTTTCTTTATTTTGCATGCCTGTCTTGTCCATTGTGACTGTATATAAACAGTCATCATTCCTGCCCTATTTATACTGCAGCTACCACAGGAGAGAGGTCATTTCATCTGACTGGTAACATATTCTAACAGCCATGAAAACTGCAGGTCCAGCCAAAATTCCTTGGCAGGAACACCTCTGCCAGTCTGAAGTGGCATCCTTATTTTATGGCACAGCTATCTTGTTGCTTTTGTCTGTTCCTGTGCAATGAAAATATTCTCCATCCAAGAACTGGCAATGAGCAGACTCATTTCAACTATGTTCAAACACTGTGTTTATCACACAGTTCAAGTGCCTTGCACTTCATTTCAGTATAAGTTCTGAGGTTTTATGGACAATTCTATATTTAGAGGTATTCTTTTATATTATTTGATATTATACTGCTTATAGCCCTTCAAACCCACAACTGTTAGAGAAAATGGAAATCCAATTAATAACAAAGACATCTTGTTTCATTCCATGTATAGAACATAGAGAAAATAGGGGCACAGCTTTCAAACTGCATGAAGCTTTCCTTATGTGATTTAAACATTGTGAGGTGGGATATCTTAAATAAATTGCTGTGCTCTCCTTCTCAGAAGGCTATTTGGTGTTCCCTTCACCTGATCTAAGGCTGCCTGCAGCTGTAAGACATGGTCTGTGCTGCTCCAGCTAGCTCATTACCCAGACAAACTCCAACCCAAACCCAGACACGTTTCAATCCAAACCCCTCTGCTAATCTTGCTGATCAGAAGGCCACACTATTTACTAGTGCCAACAAAAAGGAGGCTGGACCACGAGGCCTGAGGAGTACTCTTCTCTTTTGGCAACAGGTCCTACTTTGACCACTTAAATTGGCCATGAAAATACAGCTTCATGATGATGTAAAGATATTACAGGGATCTGCTAAAATAGATCTAATTGTACATTACTTTTCCCTTAGGTATTCTAAAGGTTTCTGTAAAAGAAAACAGACTTTAGCCTCTGAAACCACTTTCTTTCAATGTATTTTATGCAAAGCTAAATTCATTTAAAGCTACACAAGTGTGTGTATAATTTCAAGCAAATACTAAAATCTGTTTAAAAGTTGGGAAAAGAAGCTCTTATTAAAAAGCACATGATGTCAATTGCAACATCAAGAATGGTATTGATACAGCTTCTAAAATCTAGCTGATACAAGTAGAATGTTGGCATTCTACTTCTTACAGTTCTAATTTCCATTCACACTGTGGTAAAACAGGCCACAAATACAGCTTCAGAAATTCCTAAATATTTAGGGACAGACTCAGTGACCATTTGGCCAATAGAGATTTGAGGTTGGCTTTGGTTTGTTTTTTAA
>VYZU01013144.1:56942-94815 GCA_013401355.1 Ceyx cyanopectus
ATATATATAATATTTAATTTATACACCCAGCACAAAGTCTTTGGAAGTTTGTGATTTTCAAAACCTGGTTATGCAAGTGTTCAGCAACAGCTACAAACAGCAAGATTTCCCACCCCAAAAAAAAAATTGCAGACTACAGATTAATTCAAAGCAGGAATATAAACTTTATGCCTTCATTTTACATCTGATTCCTTGTGCCTTGCTTTCACCTTAAAATCAATATTCAGTGAACCAGGACAGTAGTATGTTTTAAAAGCTTATTACATCACTCAGTATTTCAAGTTAAAAGGGTATCTTTGAAATGATAACTACATGTTGTTTGAAAATATTTTGGCTCTGGCATAGAATCTGCAAGGAACAGCCCAAACTTTTAACTTAATTACCCTTTTACAAGAATTGTGGTTTGAGAAAATACAACAACTTCATAAACATCATAATCACCAGGCCTAATAGCCTTTGGCAATTGTGTTCCAAAGCCAGTTTGGGTAATCCAAGATAAACCATGACTCCTCTTTCTCTCTCTGTACTTTTGCAGTTAATAGAAAAAAAAAATCAAAAGCAAATGAAAATGGTGTGTCTCAGACTGGGGAAGCAAACAAAACATGAGCCTGTCATTACATCCAGCAATAATTGAATTAGTCAACAAGAAACTGCAACCCAACAACAGAATCTGCAAAAGCTACGTTGGTTTCTAGAAGAGAAATAGAAAGGAACTGAAGAAAAATGTAGGCAGAGAAGCATTAAGACAGAATCATTGTGCTACTTACACTGCACTTGAATCCCAGATACTCTACCCATTTACTAAGCCTCTTTGTCTGCACTGGAAGACACCCCAAAACAAAGGCACAGAAGCCACTTCACCCTAACAACACTGCAGGTATTTTAAAAATCATTTAGAACCAAGGAACATGATAATTAGCTACTGCTAAAACAGTAAAAAACTGTAATTAAAATTCTATATGTAATAGGTGATACCAGGATCAATTCAGTCAAGCACCCAACAGAAAATATTCTGAACATGTACTGATGTCCCTTCCTTGGGAAGGAGAGAGGACTTTTCATTTACATTGTTTTGGTCACCCTCCATCCACCTGTAACATCACAAGTGAGAGGGCAGCAGACTGCACTGCAGAACAGAAAAACTGATGGAAAACCTAAATAACACACGATGGAACCACAGCCAGATGATATTCACCCCTTGTTCTGCTGGGCCAGCAGCTAAAAACCTGTGGTAGGGCTCAAGGAGGGCTGCTGCCTATTCCTGCAGACTGATGCAGATTCTCCTACTGCAGCCACAGACTTCTGCAGGGGATTCTATCACAATTCCACTCTCCAGAGTTATGCCATCAGTAGTGAAACAGGACCTTGGATGAAGCACACCTAGTAGCTTAGTTAATAAAAAAGGTGCTACAATATGTGTATAAATACTGCATAAAATCTAAAATATGTGAAGAAATTCACAAGGCACCACATAACCCATTGCTACAACACACTGGGCACAGGCCTGTGAATGTACACACTGCATAGGGAAGCATTGACAGCTTTCTTGGAAAGAAAATGAAATTCTGGGAAGTAGCAGCCACCACCACCAAGAAGCCAGCAGATAAATTCATTATCCCCACAAGGTGCCAGCCCCAAAACAAAGTCCCCACCTCATTCGGGAGACAAACACTAAAGCACTCACAAGTGAGCTGCTAAATTGCTGCAGTTCCCACCGTGGCCTCTTAAAGCAAACAAACAAAAAAATACTGTTAAGTCAGACTGTAAACTGATTTTTAAATAGTTTAGTCGTGTATGTACAAGATAAATGTGCAAAGCAAACTAGAAAAAAAGTACACTGCCTGCCCCAAGCTATGCTGTCAATAATTCTGAGTTTAAATAAAAATTCTATGTCAGCAGCTTTTGCTCTTAACTGTTAACACTTCACCCAAGAGTTAAGGAGCTCAGCAAAACTGTTCCATTTAAATAACCTTAAAAAAATACATTGAGTAAGTGGGAATTATCTCCCCAGCTGGGTATCTGCACCAGCACAAAAATTTAAAGTTGCAGTAACAACACATTTATAGAAAAATATTTTTAAAACCCCAGAAGTCTTTAGCCTCAAATTGCACACTATTTAACAACAAAAGAAAAAAGGGGGATTTTATTCTCCTCCATACCTCAGTTGGTGAAGAAAGCCTGAAAGGATTTCAGCAGAGTAAAAGAAAAAAACTCAGCTTCTAGGTTTCTGAATATTATTTCTACCACTCAACAATGGGTTTACTCTCCTGAGTAGCATTAAAAGCAATATATTCACAAAAACAGATCTGAAACCCAAAGAAAGTTTCGGTAAAGTCTGTTATTAGGGTCAGCTTATTAGTAACTCCCCAGGCAGCTGTTAACTCACCAATTTAACATCAAACATTTTGGTGACAGTTTTAGTTACATTTAATTCCTAACTCTGTATTTCCATTTCAGAGACAACACTCCCTTCTTTCTAGCTCGATGTTCTTTTTACACACCATTGTAAATGTGTCTCTTGGAGAAATGTCTTTCCTGGAAATATAGTCCATTCTCAATGTATTCAAGTCAGATGCTCAGCTCTATAGGTTATCCCTTTGTCAGGTTGAAGATGGACACTAAGCAAGGGTTTGATGGGCAGATTTTGGGTCATTGATTCTCTGTCTCTTTTTTTAATTAGCTGCCATAAGTCTTTTAAAGCTTTGCCAATATTCCTTTTCCCAAGACACTCACACATTTAGGTTATGAACGCAAATAGGCCCAAAAGGGTGGTAGGAGCTTCCCTTCAGACCACATTAATAATGGGGCAGTCTTCAGGAAGCTTGTAAATGTAGNTGCTTCTGCATACACTTTTGGTGACAGTTTTAGTTACATTTAATTCCTAACTCTGTATTTCCATTTCATAGACAACACTCCCTTCTTTCTAGCTCGATGTTCTTTTTACACACCCCTAAGTAGCTACAAAATTTCCTGTAACTGCCCAGCTCAATATAGTCCATTCTCAATGGAAGGTAATCAATGGGACTTCACTGAAGTTGTGTTTGGGACTGGAATTAATTCACAGAAAGCCTTCACAATGAATGTAAAGCAAGATCTCCCTCAAATCAGTCAGCCCACAATATTTACTGTTCAAACTAAAATGTAAAATACTTCCACTGTTCACCATACACTGCTAGGCTTTATTATTCCATGTCTCCAGCATTCTCCTGTGATATTTCCTTGCTGAAGTCAAGAATATAGGAGGCTTTCTGCAGCTACATTTCCTTGCTATGGCACACTTGAGAAATAACATTTCATGTAGAACCTAAAGATCTAACTACTTAAAAGCCTCATTAATATAGCATTTCACTTTTCCTCCCCTAGCTGACAAGGGGGTTTTCTCTATTTCGTGATACAAGAGTTTACATTCTTTGCAGCTCCTGGGTTATGTCCAATTTTTGACAATCTGAATGCCAGCATTTCTACAGACTACTGGTGGAGCAGAACAGAAAGCTGAGAGCACCAAGGGATGGAAGTGAGCTGAAGATTTTCCTTCTAGGAAAGAATGAACACCAGCAGTCCCTTCCCCATCCTACACCCTCCCAATACTTGAAGCTATTAATCAACAATAAAAGCTGTGTTAACTTGCAAAACTCCATTAAAAACAAACAACAAAAAGCAACCAAAGGAGAACACAAAACCCACACATCTAGGTCACAGACTTCTGTGTGGCACTGGAAAGCAACGTGAGGAAATAAATCTGCCCATTCTAGACATGTTGACATCTGACAGGACTAGAAAATAGGTCTTCAAGTATTCTTATTCTTATCAACAGGCAAGAGCACAAGAAGTTACTGGAGGTGAGATGTGAATGTAAAACTTCATTGCCTATTAATGCATTTATTATCCACACTTCACAAATATTTAAACCTGGACACAAACATTCATGGCTTGCCTTAAGCTGAGCCCCAGGGTAAATCACAGGTGCCTGTGTCCTTGGAGAGAGGGCAGGGGACAGGCTTTAGTATAAATGTTACTGATTTTAACATCAGCAGGGAGCAATTCAGAGAAAAAATGCTAAACTGATATGGTTTAAACAAACCTTCAGAGAGGTAGTTTTAATTTCATACTACTGACAATGTTAAACTACTTTTTACTTGGATATTTCACTATTTAAAATCAATCCATGTTAGTAAGTTACATGCATTTAACAAATGTTACAGCTGACAAATACAAGCTCTTTGAGAGAAGTCAATTTCAATTTATCAGACATAGATGAAGTTGTGCTCTGCAGGACCAGTTTATAGGGACTTAACAGAACAAGGTACCCTGAAACAGGAAGAAATACTTATTAAGCAAAAATACTGACACAGACTAAGTAATAATAAAGGACACACATTGTGAAGCTCAGATGATTCACACTCACTGTAGGCACAGAAAATCCAAGACAAATAGCTTGAACTTCACATTTTGAAGGGCACTTTGTTGCCATTTACTAGCAGAAATATTTCAAGATCCTAAGTGGCCATAAGTATCTTAACATACCAGTCATAATATACACTTAAAACCAAAGAGTTCTACAGAAACTAGAAGCTTATCTGAGTTTCTGGTATATGTTGTACCCCTGAGACAAAACACACGTTGCTCTAGAACTAAAGACTGAGGACAAGCTGGAAACACTCTACCTGTTATCAGAAAAAGTTCTGGAACTTGGGGAGGGAGAATGTAAGCACTGGATAAGAAAGGTTCACCCAGATACCTGTCTACAGTAAAGTAGGAGGAGTAAGGAATAAAAGATTATTTTAAAAAGAAAATAGTTTGTCTAAAGCCTGTGTAGCAGATTCCCTTTTCCCTTCCTGCACACACTCTTTCCTAGTCCAGCCATTTGTAGGAATTTTCTGGACCAAAAGATGAAGATGAGGGTTTCCTTCCCAGCCAACTGCAAGGGCAGGGGAACCAAACACCAGCCCCCACAACTTGTACAGTAAATGAAGCAGAAAGCTCTCAGAAAGATAAGCAAGCAGGGATTTGCATTTACACACAGCACCCAAACATCTGCCAATCACATTCTTTTATGACCCTGGAAGCAATTCCTTTAGAATGGAAGCCTGCTTCCAGCCTGCCCACACAGATACTGGAGGGCCAGGGATTGCAAAGCATCCAGCTTGCTTCTCTATTGCCATTTTTACACCTGAATTTACACTAACACTGCCACTGTCCCAGCCCTTCTCCAGCTATGGCAATGCAGGCTGGTAAGTAACAGGCTGCACTCCCCATTTCAAAGCATCCAAGTCTGCTCAGTTGATTTGAAAACAATGAAACATGAGGCAGATGCCACCACCCAGAGAAGATTCAATGTAACTCTACGATCCCAAAATATTTCTCAGACAAGTACAGCAAGCTACATGTTAACAATTACTATTTTGACTGGTGCAATTGGTTTATTTTTTCATTTAGTTTTTCACTTTCCAACTTATGAGCCAAGTTACAAAGCAACATCTATTTCCCAGGTCTCTAGAAGAAAAGATCCAAAGGTAACGTGCATCCCCATCAGATTGGGTCAAGAAAAAACACAGTTCATCTGTATAAACAGAGAGGCAACAGGATACTTTAACACTCATGAAGAAAAGCAATCACATTCTCTTGTAGCAGCACATATACTATTAAATTCAAAAGTATTTTACATCCCAGGGAAGAATATGCCATGGAAGNTTTTCATTTAGTTTTTCACTTTCCAACTTATGAGCCAAGTTACAAAGCAACATCTATTTCCCAGGTCTCTAGAAGAAAAGATCCAAAGGTAACGTGCATCCCCATCAGATTGGGTCAAGAAAAAACACAGTTCATCTGTATAAACAGAGAGGCAACAGGATACTTTAACACTCATGAAGAAAAGCAATCACATTCTCTTGTAGCAGCACATATACTATTAAATTCAAAAGTATTTTACATCCCAGGGAAGAATATGCCATGGAAGATAAGCACAAACACAGTGGGAGGAAGAGAGTTGAGCATCAAGAGTAGCAAGGAAAAAGAATAGTATTATGCAGAAATATGAGATGCAGATCTTCAAAGACAAGGAGCTTTAGCTTGATGAGGAAAACTGCCAGTCAAACTGGTGAAAAATTGTACCAGCAGGATTTGAACAGATTGCAGCTATAGAAATAACAGGAGAAGAGGGAGGAGGAACTTGAAGTACTCCAGATGACAGCTACAGGCCTAAACTTCATTTGTAAAGACAGAAAAAAGAAAACATGGATCTTGAAAATGTTGTTTGGACAAGGAAGAAGCAGGGTATGAATAAAACATGAGTGTGGATTCAAGAAGAGAAGGAAAAAAAAGAGGCTACTCCCAACAACTGCCCTGGGCAGAGAGAGGATTATACTGCTGTCAGCAGCCTCACAAACGGCAAGCAAATGAGTTAGGTTTGAGAGAGATGATAATGAGCTCTGAGACATTCCAAATGTTTATGAGAATCAGAAACACTGCACGAAAATGCAGGGCTGAATTCAGGCACTCAAAGCCAGAAACTCTCCAAAGAAATGCAGTCACCTTCATGAAAGACACAGCACACAGGATTCCTATAACACTACACGTTGGGGATTAGTGGAACAGGGCAAGTAGTGCCACAGATGCCACGGAGGGGCAAGGCTGGGACAGCCACCGAGTTTCCCTGGGTCAGATCTCCTCTTATTCCCAACAAAGCTGCAGCACCTTAGCTGATTTAATACAAAGCACAACTATGCTTTAAAAATGGAAATACAATTTTTGATCGTATTGTTGTTCCACCTGACGTATGCCTAATAACAACTACTTTCAGTTCCAATTATTGTGGTGATTTAAAAGCAAGAGAATATTTTATTTCAATTAAAATTTGTCATCTAGTTACACACTTCCATCAGTGTTTGAGTCAGAGAAATATACAACCAGCTATTACACCCTCTACTTCTAATGGTTGAGTGACATCAATGGGAAAAAAATGTCCCCTTGTATTCCAGTAAGATTTTTTTTTTTTTAAGAAAAATAACCACTGTGCTTTAAAGGAGTCAAAGATGGTTGTATTTATGTTTAAAATATAAATAACACTAAGATGTTGGAGGAATTGTAATATACTTTCCTGAAGAAGCAGCCCTCCCTGTGTTTGCTTGGTATCTTAATTTGCCTTTGGTTGCAAAACCCTAGGCTTGCCAAGAGCTATTCCTCTCAAAACCTCAGGAATTCCATTACTAGTTTTAAGCTAAATTAAAGGAAAATAGAAGCATTCAACGCATGGCAAAAGTATGCACAAAGTGTTTGTTGATACTCATAAATAGACTGAAAAATGTCGCCGTGTCTGAAGGGTAACTGCTGCACAGGCAGCTCTGTCCTGCTCTGCAGAAGCAAAGGGCTGCTGCTGGCACTGCAGGAAAGCTCAGCAGAAGACACATTGCTACCAAGACTGAACACAGCATTACAGCCTNTATTTTGACTGGTGCAATTGGTTTATTTTTTCATTTAGTTTTTCACTTTCCAACTTATGAGCCAAGTTACAAAGCAACATCTATTTCCCAGGTCTCTAGAAGAAAAGATCCAAAGGTAACGTGCATCCCCATCAGATTGGGTCAAGAAAAAACACAGTTCATCTGTATAAACAGAGAGGCAACAGGATACTTTAACACTCATGAAGAAAAGCAATCACATTCTCTTGTAGCAGCACATATACTATTAAATTCAAAAGTATTTTACATCCCAGGGAAGAATATGCCATGGAAGATAAGCACAAACACAGTGGGAGGAAGAGAGTTGAGCATCAAGAGTAGCAAGGAAAAAGAATAGTATTATGCAGAAATATGAGATGCAGATCTTCAAAGACAAGGAGCTTTAGCTTGATGAGGAAAACTGCCAGTCAAACTGGTGAAAAATTGTACCAGCAGGATTTGAACAGATTGCAGCTATAGAAATAACAGGAGAAGAGGGAGGAGGAACTTGAAGTACTCCAGATGACAGCTACAGGCCTAAACTTCATTTGTAAAGACAGAAAAAAGAAAACATGGATCTTGAAAATGTTGTTTGGACAAGGAAGAAGCAGGGTATGAATAAAACATGAGTGTGGATTCAAGAAGAGAAGGAAAAAAAAGAGGCTACTCCCAACAACTGCCCTGGGCAGAGAGAGGATTATACTGCTGTCAGCAGCCTCACAAACGGCAAGCAAATGAGTTAGGTTTGAGAGAGATGATAATGAGCTCTGAGACATTCCAAATGTTTATGAGAATCAGAAACACTGCACGAAAATGCAGGGCTGAATTCAGGCACTCAAAGCCAGAAACTCTCCAAAGAAATGCAGTCACCTTCATGAAAGACACAGCACACAGGATTCCTATAACACTACACGTTGGGGATTAGTGGAACAGGGCAAGTAGTGCCACAGATGCCACGGAGGGGCAAGGCTGGGACAGCCACCGAGTTTCCCTGGGTCAGATCTCCTCTTATTCCCAACAAAGCTGCAGCACCTTAGCTGATTTAATACAAAGCACAACTATGCTTTAAAAATGGAAATACAATTTTTGATCGTATTGTTGTTCCACCTGACGTATGCCTAATAACAACTACTTTCAGTTCCAATTATTGTGGTGATTTAAAAGCAAGAGAATATTTTATTTCAATTAAAATTTGTCATCTAGTTACACACTTCCATCAGTGTTTGAGTCAGAGAAATATACAACCAGCTATTACACCCTCTACTTCTAATGGTTGAGTGACATCAATGGGAAAAAAATGTCCCCTTGTATTCCAGTAAGATTTTTTTTTTTTTAAGAAAAATAACCACTGTGCTTTAAAGGAGTCAAAGATGGTTGTATTTATGTTTAAAATATAAATAACACTAAGATGTTGGAGGAATTGTAATATACTTTCCTGAAGAAGCAGCCCTCCCTGTGTTTGCTTGGTATCTTAATTTGCCTTTGGTTGCAAAACCCTAGGCTTGCCAAGAGCTATTCCTCTCAAAACCTCAGGAATTCCATTACTAGTTTTAAGCTAAATTAAAGGAAAATAGAAGCATTCAACGCATGGCAAAAGTATGCACAAAGTGTTTGTTGATACTCATAAATAGACTGAAAAATGTCGCCGTGTCTGAAGGGTAACTGCTGCACAGGCAGCTCTGTCCTGCTCTGCAGAAGCAAAGGGCTGCTGCTGGCACTGCAGGAAAGCTCAGCAGAAGACACATTGCTACCAAGACTGAACACAGCATTACAGCCTTCACTTTGCACTTTCAGTTTATAAAGGAGTCGAAGTTTGCATTTCTGCAGGGGGAAAAACATAATAGTGGGAGTTTCCCATTAAAACAACTGCTCCAACATCTCTGCTTGGGAAGCAGAGGTCACGTTATCTGAAGGCATGGCAAAGCCAGCATCTCCCCACCCTCAAACGTCTTGCAAGTCATGAAATGGAGACATTCCACCTCAGAAATACATCTCGTTTTGTGCTGATGAGCAGCTGCCCAATGTTCACACACCCAGTGCCACCCAACTCACACTATCCTGTGATTCTGAACAGGTAGTGTCAACTCCCAGCACTTGGACTGACTCAAGGATGGAAGGATGAAACATCCCCACACTAACACACAATCTGACAGCCCTGAGCAAAGCACTGGAGAAAACTGGCTGGAAAGAGAAATTCACTTTGTGTAAATTTGAACTTCACTTGTGTCCAGGTGGGTAATCCCAGCAGGTAACAACTACAACACAGCTCAACCTCTTGGGCAGCAGCCACGGGAAAACAGTGGAAATATCAACACACCAGTTGGAACTGCAGCTCCAGTGAAGGAGAGATCAAAGTTCTGTATCTCCCGTTAGAAACAGGACTGCAGAGGGTAGAGAGAGGGTGTTTTACCCTTGAAAAGGCAGGAAACTGCAGCAGTTTTCCAGCACGGAGCCAGCACACAGGGATGGTCAGCACTGGAGGAATGACAGCAGCAGACCAGCCCTGCCAGGACCTGAATCACTCTGAAGCCAAGCCAAGGAAAAGAAAGAAGTTGCTTCTCCAGACTGAAAATGCCTTGGTCTATCCTGAGTTTGGAGCAGTCAGGAGAACTGTCACTATCTCAGATATGAGATCGTTTTCAGCTTTTATTATCAGCATACACAATTCCAACAGCATTTCTCAATCACATTCTCAACAGAGAAGTAACAGACACATACCAACAAGAAAAAAAAAAGCTGAATAGCAGGAATTACTTCAATATCTTTGCCAGAAGATACACATCTATATATCATATATTATTTATATATAATAATGTGTACTTTTAAAAATCCTAGTTCAAAAATGTACCAAGAGCCAATACTGAACCTTGACCAAAAAAATTTGAAATAAATATTAAACCAAACATCTTTGAGAAGCGTCAGGTCTAGTAACTGAGCTGATTTGAGAAGCTGAGGTAAATAAAGCAGCCATCCAGCATGGGTGGCTATCACAGCAAGGACACACCACACACTTGGCACTTGTTCTCAGAGGAACACATTCCCTAATGCAGATATCAGCATTACTTTGTTGACTGAGATCCAGGCAAAAAGTTTAGGGATTATTCTAAATCAGCAACAGATTAAGTACAGCTCATGCAACAAGAAGCTGCTCATCTCACTACCCCACAAATGGATGTGAGATGACTTTAGGAGAACAAATAAGACATGAAATGAGTCTAACACAAGAGAAGACTCAGTGATCATAATGCCATTTCCACTAATTAGAAAAGAATGCATACAGTCAGTCCCAAACATGCAATAATCATCAAATTTGATTGTATAAACCATCAGAAATAATTTATTAGGTCTTTTTTATTAAAACCAAGGGATAATTATTTCTGGTGTCATTTCAAGCTTGAGGGGAAAACTGAAATTCTGGAGAAAAAAAATCACATGGCTGCAGGAAGATGGGCCACAGTCTTTGAAGAGTGAACTAAATGGGTTGTCATGATTGTTGCCACCCTGCCAGAAGCAGTGGAGAGGAAACTTTGAAGAGTACACTATTGAAAAATATGACACATTTATTTGCATACATACCTATATGAGAAAGCACTACACACCAGTTTATCACCAGTTCAAGTTCATAAAGAATGTTCACACCTAACACTGATTACACAGAAGAATCAATAAGAAAAGATGTTGCCTAAGAGTGGAAAATTCAACGTCTGTTACGCTGGCTGTTCTACAATTTAAACAGCTCAAATATAATCTGCATGGGCACACGAAATTACACATCTCTGGACAAGAGTTTTTGGCCAACAGCTCCTCAAATAGCTCAAATAATGTTATTCAGTAGCAGACAAAAATAAAACCTATTGTGTTTGTTTCAGAAAACACCACTGAAAAGCTGCAGACGGATCATCTCCAGCAGCAGCTACTGCCCAGGGTTACTCATCACCACCCAGCCAAGGTTACCCACCCATGCAGCCCTGCAACACAGCGAGTTGTGCAACAGCACACTCATCCACTTCAGGAAAATTCATCCAGGGAACTGACCACGGAAGGGAGATGGAGCTAATACTGTCCATTTAATGGCTAATGCCTAAAGCACACAACAGTGCACACAGCCTCCTTGGTGGAAAGGACCATTAAAGTGGAGAATCCATGGCAGCAGAGAGCAATGGCTGGGGGACACAGCACCTACAGTGTTCACAGATACTAACTCATAAATAAATGCCTCTCATATCCTGAAACATTAAGTAGACTTCTGTGCTAGCCTAAAAGCCTTAAGACAGCTTTTGAAAGCCATTAACCATTAAAGAGTTACTTAAGAAAAGTCACAGGCTGCCTCTTCAGACACTGTCTGAAGTTATATGGCTTAGGTCAGCCTCATCATTTGCATTGCTTTGTTCATCTCTTGGGGTTTTTAATCTCCTTATTACTGCAAAATACCTTTTCTTAATGGATGCTCTGATCACTGTCTTTTCTCATTCTAGTCTTTTAAATGTAAAAACTCAATATACATGCAGAATAAATTCATTGTTTCAATAATTTGATGGATGAACAGTTCCAAACAGGAGCATGTTTTTCCCATTAAGTGCTACTACATGGAACAATAGGTACCAAATAAAAATACTTTTTTTAAAAAAAAAAGAGTTACTACACAAAAGGCCAGATTCTTCCCTCAAAATCCCTTGAAAGTACATTATGAAGAGCCATACTGCCACGGATTAAGGGGTCTGAGCTGCAAAACATGCCCGTGAACCACAGCTGAAAAATGTCTTCAGATGACTCAGTGCCACACAACCATAACCTCACTGAATACACTTGAAACTGGCATCGTGTGTCACTGTCACCCAAAGCGACAGGCACACCCCGCTCCCCCCACTGCTCCTTTCCACCCCCACCTTCAGGCCAGCACCGATGTTTGTGCAGCAAACTGATCCAGCTTCGGGCTGACCCTCCCCTCCCTGCCCCTCCCCCTCCCCCCCCGGGAGCCCCCCCCTTGGCCCAGCAGCCCCCCACCAGCCTGGATTTGGCGGGGGGGCCGGGTTTGGGCAATCAAGCCAGAAAAAAACCCCAAAAAAAAAAAAAAGTTCCTAGTTTTCAGCCAGTTCAGCTTCCTGAACCAGCTCCCAGTGCAATCCTTACTGGAAGGAGGAAGAAAGAGAAGTAAGGAATCTGGGAAGGAGAAAGGTCTAATTTTGATTGGCTTCTGATACAGTGGAAACACCTGTACAGCACCACATTTTCAATCTACACTTGCCAGAGCAGCTGAACACACACATAATAGTATTTAACATGACTGCATTGGCTTTATCTTCACTGTAGTTTAGTATTTGCAAGGAATATTAAAAACTGTTCAGCTCAGAATCAGATTCACATATCCACAGTCTTTCCAAGTGCCATCTATTTATATTTTCCCTGTTTATTAAGTTCTCCTTTTCTTAAAGATAAAACTGTTGCACAAACTACCACCTGCCCACTGCAACCACTGAGAACAACCCTTCTCCTCTTAAACAGAAGTTTCATATAGCATGAAAAACTGTTCCAAACTACCTGCTGGGAAGAATTATGGAGAAATAAGAATGGTTTCTTTTGACTACAACTCACCACCAACACTGACCTGTAAGATGGGCAGAAAACAGTTGAACCAGACACACATAAAACCGGTGCATTGTGTCAACAAAAAGCATTCTTGACACACAGGCAGATGAACTCTGGGAATCTCAGGCAAGGAACAACATTCTTTATCAGTTTTCATTTGGAATGAAGTTAAGTTTTTGGACTTGAACTGGAGATTTATCCTGATACAGGTTTCAGTTTTTTTAAGCAGGTATAGACAGGTGTGCTTTCCAAATGCACTTGCTAAGAAAAGACAATGAACTTCCCTGGCAGATCTGCTGAGTAACAAGGGAACAGGATGATTACTGGGTCTCAACCTATGTGTCTTGATACCAAATTACTTAATACAGCAATAAATCCTAAAACAAATAGGTTTTCATACCTCTACATACAAATATGTTGTAGAGCTAGCAAAACAGATTTAATGACATGCTCATAACATAGAATTACTGATAACATTAACACCATTAAAAGATGATAGATAACTTCTTCAGGAAACTTTTACTCATTAGGACAAATGTTACTTTGTCACTATCATTTTAAGAAAAAGAAGCTAAAGAAGACAAAGACTATTCCAAAAAACCCACAAAAAAAATAAGAATATTATCAACAAAACCACACTTGGCAACTTTTTCAACACAGTGAAATCAACCTCAAATTCCACAGTACTTATTCATTACAGTAACAGTATTATTTTCAACTCATATTCCAACAACATTCCTAGTGATTTCTCATCAGCATTGCCACTTCTTTAGGCGTTAACACTGAACAAGATGAGGACAAAACGTGCTTTCATTGCTCCAGAAAATCAAGTTTAGATGGAGAACCGAATCAACCTGAGTCTCAGGACACACTGAGACACCTTTTGGCCTTTGCAAATCTTCCTGACTAACCCTAGATGCAAGTGTAGCAAGGGTATGTCAGAGAAGGGCAGTTTAAAATGACAGGCAAGTGAGGCAGGTATCACTTTCATTCATACACTCTGAGAAGCCTGGAGAACCCCCTTCCCCTCAGGGCACTTTGCTGACCCCAACCCACTGGCCCGCCAGGGCTCTCAATCAGCCTCAGCACTCACACACCCAGATCCCCCGGACTTGCTCAGCGACGTGGAGCAGAAAACGCACTTGCCTTGCAAGGTTTATGACAGAAGCAGCTGACCCGGAGGGAGCTGCGCCCGTCTGACAGGTCCCAACAGAGGGGGACCGATGTCTCAGGCACCCCGAGCACCCAAGGAGCGGGCGGCCAGGCAGCCAGGATCCACACCCCGCGCCAGACCTGCCTCCGAGCAAACCAACCGCCAGGACAACTTCAACGCCTCGGCTTTTGTTTTTCAGCTCACACTCCGTTCGTCCACCCCCGCTCCCTCCCTCCCACGGCGTCCCCCGTCCACAAACAAGCCGCAGCCCCCCAGTGCTCCAGCCGGTCCTCGCCCGGGGGTGGTTACCCAGCCGCCACCCGCACGCCGAGCCCCCGCACCCGCAGCTCGGACGGGGAAGAAGGGCAGGTCCTACGGCAGGGCACGTCGCAGCCCAGCCTCCACGGGACACGGGGCTGTTTCCAACCCACGGGCGAGCCGGGCCCGGGAGCCTCCTCTGCCGCCCACCTCCCCGCGGAATCGCCTGGGCACACCGGGGGAGAAAGAAAGCGGGGGAGGGTCCAGCACTCACCTCCGCCATGAGCCCCGCGCTGGCCGCCGCGACGAGCCGGCCGGGCCGCGCCGCCTGTGACGGGCGAGACGGCGGCCCCGCGGCGGGTAACGGCTGCGCCTCCCGATAGCGGCGGCGACTGGGCCTCGCTGTGGGCCGGGCTCTGCCCGCGACAACTTCCGGGGCACGGCGCGATCGCCTTCCGGGGGGGGCGGAGAGAGAGACAGCGGCCAGCGGGCGGGACAATGGGCGGGATGAGCGATGCGGGGCAAGGGAACGACGTGGGGAGCCTCGGTGCTGACCCTGGCCTTGGAAGCCGGTGTGGGGAGCCGCGCTCCCGCCGGGGCTTTTCGCGGGGAGCGGCACGCAGCGGAGAGGAGGGGGGGGGGGGGGGGGGGGGGGGGGGGGGGGGGGGGGCNGGAGGGAGGCGGCCACGCAGCGGGTCGTACTGGTTTCTCGGGTAGAAAAACCACAAAGCAAAAAGAATAAATGACTAAATAAAGCATTCGCAGCTTGGGAAAGCTCGGCCGGGTCGGTGTGGTTTGTTCTGCGGTCGTTGCGGGGCTGCCTGGGTCAGCCGTGACGTGTGCGGGGTCTGGGCGCTGCTGCCGCGGTAACTCCCCCGCAGCTCCCCGCAGCCGCTCCACGTGTAACGGCTGCGTGTGCCTTGCAAACGGCGGCGGGGAGGAGGAACTAGAGAAGGTGCCACGGCCCGGCAGCCAGCGCAGGGTCACCCCGGCTCGGTTCTTACCGTCGCTCCCCGCATGGCTCCTTCTGTGCGGGCTGTTCATTGACCCGTGTCCGTGCGGCAGCTCGGACCTCAGGATCTACGGTTAATCTCGAATGTGCGGCTGCTGTCCCCGCACACACGCAGGCAGAGCAGTCCTATGGTGCTCTCTGCTTGCTCCCAGATCCTGCTGCGAGCGTTCCCCTCTTGTCCTCTGGAACTTCTGACCTCTTCACCTGGCACAAAATGACTCCACAGAGCCGGCCCATCTGTGTGTCTTTGCTTGCTCTGGGGTTGTGCAACTCGTGTGTTTTTGACAGCGTTTTATTCAGTTATCTAAAGCCTTTGAGGGGAATGAAGAGCGTTGCTCTGACAGTTGCTCACCTTTTTTCCCCTCCGTAGCAGAAGTGCCAGAAGCAAAGGGATGACACTGCTCCAGTATTTACATCATCTGTAGGCTGTATGAGGGCTGGAGGAGCTGAAGTCCATGCAGAGATTTCCTTCAGATGTACGTGCTAGCAAGCTGATAAGATCTAGAGGGGAAAGGGTAGAGAGAGCACGGCTGGGATTGAATGTTGGCACCACTGCAGCTGTTGGCTGCTGTGCGTGTGAGTCAGTGCTCAGAGCTGGATGGATAAAGCAGAGCAAATGTTTTTTTTCCTGTAGCTGAGTCATGTAATATGTGAAGTCACTTAGCAAACTGTGTCATCTAGCATGCTGTATATGCTTATGTCCCATTAATGTAATGTTATCAGTGTGCTACAAAGCAATGAGCTGCTCTTAAGACAAACATCTGTTGGATTCCGGGTGGCCTTCAGGTCCTGTCTTAGGCAGACTTGCTTAAAATTGCAATTGGCCAGCAGACAGAGAGCTGATTCTGCTCTCTACTCTGCTCTGGTGAGACTTCATCTGGAGTACTGGAGCTCCAATGAAAGAAGGACATGGACCTGATGGAACAGGTCCAGAGTAGGGCCACAGAAATAATTAGAGGGCTGGAGCATCTCTTCTACAAAGGCAGACTGAGAGAGTTGGGATTGTTAACCTGGAGAAGGCTCAGGGAAGACCTTATAGCAGCCTTCCAGTACCTAAAGGGGGTCTACAAGGAAGCTGAAGAGGGACTGTTTACAAGGGTTTGTACTGGCAGGATGAGGGGCAATGGTTTTAAACTAGAGGAGGGTGGATTTAGATTGGACATAAGGAAGAAGTTCTTTACTATGAGGGTGGTGGAACACTGGAACAGGTTGCCCAGGGAGGTGGTGGAGAATCCATCCCTGGAGACATCCAAGGTCAGGCTTTGCCCTCTGAGCAACATGTTCTAGTTAAAGATGACCCTGCTCACTGCAGTAGGGTTGGACTAGATGACCTTTAGAGGTCCCTTCCAACCCAATGCATTGTATGATTCTGTGATTGGTTTCAGTTGTTGATCTCAGTCTATGAATCCATATCCAGATGAGTATTTGTACATTACAGTTTTTCCATACCCTCCTCAGCAGCATCTGGATGAGCTTTTTACTTTCTGCTCCTGCAATGTGTTGCACAAGACCCAGCACTTATGGCCTAATCCTGCACTTTGTAAGAAATAACACCTCTCCAGTAAATAGTTGAAATCCTATAGTAAATAAAGGTGTCTTGCATCTGGGCATTTTAATTTATACAGTGAAACTATTCCTGAAATGACTGATGGAATATGACAGTCCTTCTGCTCTTATTCCTTCACTATCCAGGGAAAAGTGGAGCAGACCATTCAGAAATTCCTCAGACTGCTGTTTGTCATTTTTTTCCTCAGTTGTATAAATTGTCCTTTTCTTGAACAAATAAGTCACTGAGATGGTTAAAGGATCCATGGGCTCTCCTTATGGTGCTGTAAAAGACAGGATACTTGCAGCTGTAAGAATTGGTCAGTAGATTTTTAAAGATAATATGAGCTGCAAAAACATAATTTTAAACTTATTTTTCTCTGATCTCATTTTAGGCTGTGGTTGATGTCTGAGATACTATCTACTTTACTCCTTGAAGTACTGGATATTTGGTCCCTTACCATTTGAATGTTGAAAGCCTGGAGAACATCACTGCAAGTGAAGTGCCTTTTGGACCTCCCAAGTACATGCATTAGTTCAGTTGTGCTCATAAAATGAATGTTCTGCTTAACCAAATGGAACTCTTTTCATTCCCCTAACAAAGGCTACAGGAGCTGTGGTTCATGTCACTTCTCACTGGCTGCTTCCCAGGAGAAGCATCAGTGTGTGGACTGTAGAATGTACATAAGTCTGTTTCCAACTAGTGATAACCAAGTGGGATATAAATCTAATTAAATGCATAAAAAAGCTACAGTATGTTGCAATAACATTCAAGATCTGACTTCAGCTGACAAAAGCAAGGAAATACCAAGTGAAGATTGCTGCTATGTCCTCATGTTACCCCTTTGTATTTCAGTTTCATGGACCTCAGATCTGCGCACACTTGTCTTAGTATTGTACAAAACAGTGTTCAAAGAGCATTGTCACAATGTCACACTTAAAAAACAGACGGCTTGTGCAACTGCAATTCTGACTCACTAATAGACACAAAGTACGCTGGAATTAAGTAGCCTGACATAGACCATTTCTCTATTTTGCCCCTTCTTCAATCAGGACATAGAATAGATGTTTCTCTAAGGAGAAAGCAGCTGGTTGTTTTAAATCTCTTCATGCAGGAAGTGCCCTTTGCGTTATTTATTTATTCAGTGAATAACCACTTAGGTATTCTTAGGGCATTTGTGTTAGTCTATAACTATTAGCATTAGTGGAATTATTTCTGCATTTCCTTTACAAGAGAAGAATTACAGTTTCATTTTACTCACCGTGGAGTGTAGATGGGGTCTGCAGAGGGACTTGGCACTGTGCTGCTCAAGTTTGAGGCAGTTCACATTGAAGAACCTTGCTGGGGGGTGAGATCAATCACAACTAGTTCTCTGTCCAGGTTTCCTATATGGTAGGTGATGGAAGCAAGTGGAAGAACAGGATCACATGGGTTCCAGTCTGAACAAGAAGCTGGCTAAACTTGTCAATGTGAAAGGACAGTGACATTTGTGTGACTCAAGTCCCAGGGAGTGTGGTTTAGTCTGTCTGAGTAGGAAGGAGCTGCTTGCTCTACTTGGAGTTCAATTCAGTAAACTCTTCCATAGTCGATGGCCTTTATACAGAACATGAATATTTAAGGGATGGGAAAAGCCATCATGTCCTTTTCATGTTCTGTGATTAGAAACCCCTAAACTGAGTTTTGGGGGGAACCTGGGATTGGTTTCATTCTCCACCTGTGAAAATATAAATCAGTATTTTCCTTCACTTGGGGTGTGCTACAGCCATCATGTGCTTATTTCAGTTTCTTTAATCCTAGTCACTGAAAGAATTTAGGTAGGGCTGTCTGGACTGGACCTTTAGGAGCAGAATTAGCTTGATGGGAAGTATATGCTAAAGCATCAGAGGTGTTTGGAGAACCTCACTGAAATAAGAATTTATTGAATGTATGCTCCTCCAAAGCTGTAAAGCAGCTGGATGGGGTTTTTGAAGACAATCATTTTGGGTTTAATATAAGTGTTAATTTTCAGCATCTGAGGCCTCTCCCTGGTGTAAAGACCTAGACTCATCTCAGTCACACAGGCAAATCAATGACAGGGAGGCTCCGGCATACAGGCATGTGTCAGACTATAGAAAAATCAACATGGGTTTTTGTAGGTAGAGAAGCTTTCTCGTAATTATGAAATTCTTTGATGAAATCAACAAACTGATAAACCACAGTGAGACATTAATTGTAGTGATTTCAAAAGAGCTTTTGGCACAGCCCCTCACCCCTGGTGCTGCAGACCATTAGCTGTCAGAGTTTAGGAAGGAAGGAAGCCTGTCTTGTGAATTAGTAACTAGCTGAAAGAGAAGGGTTAATAGGGTAGCAATAAATAGTCATTTTTTACACTGTGGGAGAGTTAACGATTGGACTCCCACAGGGATTCGTGCTGGGACCTGCACTAGTTGGCATACTCAGAAATGGTTTGGAAAGAGAGTAAGGAAGCAGCAGAGTTTGCTACTGATGCAAAACCCTCTACAGTAGTCGGGTAAGAAGCTGAAACAAGGAGTTTCAGAAGGATGTCTTCTAAGCAGCCTGGGTGTTAAACTAGAAGTTAAAATTCAGTCTCAGTAACTGCAAAGAAATAAGTATGGGCAAAACTGATCCTAATTACATGTGCCTAGTGGCAAGTTCCACATAATGCTGTTAGAGCTGAAGGAGTCCTTAGAGAGCAGGTAGGGAGCTTTCATTCACTACTTTCATTAAGTAGGCACACAAAAAATAGTGGACAGGAGGTTTAAAACAACCAAAAGCTAGTCTCTTTTTTTTTTTTTTTCAGATACTGCAGAACTAAAGTATGAAGCTCACTGCTTCCAGAAATATGGAAGCTAAAACAAACTACTTTCAGAGACTAAACTCAGAAGGGAAGCTTAGCAGCTAGTAAATGGAATGGAATGCAGTGGCCTTTGGTTCATGTTTTCCCTGACCTGTTTTTTTAACTGAAAAATACCAATATCTGTCAAGAAGAATTGTGTTGTACCTGACCTATTCTTTACACACTTCTTGACTGTTTAGTCCTGGTCATTAGGTTCAGGAGTGAGTCAGTGTGTTGTCTGACACAGTATGGCCATTTTGCAGCTAGGACAGGACAGAGACTCCCAGATGATCAGAGGGCTGGAAGAATGGTGTATTGCAGAAGGCTGAGAGAACTGATACTGTTCAGCAGTAAGGAAGTGGCTAAGGGAAGATCTTAATGCTGCTGTCTGCATGGAAGACTGAGCCAAGTTCTTCTCAGGGGTGCACAGTGGTAGGCTGAGAGGGAATGGACACATGTTGAAACATGGACAATTCTGCTTACATACAAAGAAAGATTAGTTTATTTATACCATGAGGGTCGTCAAATATTGCAACAAATTGCCCAGAGAGGTTGTGACCTCTTTCCTGGAAGTTACTCAAAGCTTGACTAAACATGGTCCTGAGCAATCTACTCTAACTGGCCCCACTTTGAGCAGTAGGTAGTCCTAGATGGCCTCCTGAGACCCACTGCAACCCACATGGTTCTACCCTTTTAAGATAGGTGCTTACTGTGTGCTTGTGCCCTCACTATATATCATTTCATATAGTATATTCATTGACAAAATAGGAGTATATTTTGTCTGGGTTAACTAATATGTATTTTAACTCAGTGCAAAAACAAAGTGAGGACAAGACACTCTGGACTTGCCATAAAAAAAGCAAGAGTCAGCTGCTTTCAGTCCAGTGGCTTGACAGCAGTCATTAAAATACATCTTTTAATATTATAAATATAAATAAAATACATCAAGAAGAGGAGTTGTCAGGGTGCAGCTATATCAGGAGTCAGTAAATGATACTATTGTCCATGCTTACAGATTCCAGTATTTACTTCCAATGTCTTCCTTAAACAAATGGTCTGTAATTGGTTTGTCAGGCACTGAATGATGAGGAAGAGTGTATCCAGCATAGCCTGTGCTGCCAGGTCACGAGATGTGATGGTGTAAGTGCATCTTCTCTGCATCAAACCTGTTCTCCAACAAGAAAGAGTAAAAAACTGTTCCTCACCCTCATTTCTCTCCGGTCAGGGCTTCATGGTTTTTGGGTAAAGATTTCTGAAAGAGAAGATAGTGCTGGTTGTGGCAGAAGGTTTCTGTTCAGCAGCTGGCAGCATGGCATGGACAAACAATTCAGACCACAAAATACCTCAAACTGCCCATTACTGTTTTCTCCTGTAATGAGGACTTGGATTTGTAAGCTGCAGACCCTGCTGCAGCTCAGCAACCTCACGACAAGCACACTCCCCGACAACACTTGTGGAATAAGCTGAGTCCTCTAGTTTTAAAGAACAAATGCACTTCAACTTAATTACAGTCAGGCCTGAATAAAAATTAAAGGGTTTGCATGTCTGCTAGTCTATATGTGGGTAGAAAGGCAGTGAGGTTAAGGTAATGGGCTCGAAATGTATTCTCAGAAAACATTTGAAACCACAGCAGGGTGTGATTGCATGCAAATAAGTATTTTTGCAATAGCAGATTAAACACCTTATGGAATTTGTATGGAAAACTGCATGCTTGTACATGATGTAAAGTATGATTAAGCACCAGTGTGGGGAGGTTTTGCCCTTGGTGAAAAATTAAAGCAGATTTAAATCAATCAATGGTTTTCTCAGTCTTTACAGAGTATATGTTGTAAGTTATGAATGGTGACTACTGGAGAGAAAATGTTAAAAATAACACTACTTTTAACTTGGGCCTGCATCCCTACAAGAAAATGTCCTGCTACCATTTCCAGTCAGGAAAAACCTTGCAGTAGCAGAATGTCTGAGATGGCAACATATAGGATCTGAGACAGAAAACTGGCAAATTGATGAAAACTTTGACTAGAACAGATGTTACTGGTACGTGTTTGCCATCAGCTTACAAAATGACTTACAGAATGTTTATTAAAAAGCCTTCCAAGTATCTTTTTGATGCTTTTCATGAACGGATGGATTAATCATTCCATGTCCCAGGATTGATATTATCAAATATTATGGAACATTTAAATGATTTATTTATTTATTTATTTATTTCATTCTCAGAGATTTGTAAAATGACTCTGAGGGTAGCCGGTGCCCATAGGGGCAGCAAGGGAATTGCACAAAAATGTATAGTCAGCCGCAGTGGAAAGCCCTGCACTGGCACAGGCAGATAATCGATGCTCTGGTTGGTCGTTTGCATGACTAAAGGACATTGTGATGGGCAGAATGACTGAGATGTCTTTGGGAAATGGACTTTAATGACAAATTCTGATCTACATTACATACCAGAATTAGGTATCTGCTTTCCAGAAACTCTTTAACACTCGAGTTACCGTGTCCTAGGCACTGAGGGAAACACCCTGGCTTTTTTTGAAGAATATTGACTTTTGGTGTGCTCGGGAGGAATGTTTAAGGGAACATTTAAAGTGGATTTTTTTTTTCCCCCGAGCAATGATAGATCTGACTTAGTAAAATAATCTATAATAGGCTTGTTTTGAACGAGTGTTTCTCCTATCTGGAATAGAAACGATAAAATACATTACTTCAAATTAATTTTGACTTATTAGTGAACTAAACTGGACCCACAGCGACTTTGTGCAGTTTCTCTGTGGTGGGTATGCTATTTTGGGCAAGAAATAAAAGCTTCTCTGCAGAAGTCTAATAGTGACACTGAGGAACAGTGAAACACTCCCCTCCTGTCTTCCAGAACAACTCTGCCTGTTCAGCAGTAAATCTGCAGAGGGAACCAAAGCTCACACTGGCAGGGTTACTCTGCTTTCCTGCCTCTTAATCATAATTTGTTAGTAAAAGCAGTGGTCAAAGAAAGTGCCAGATCAGCAGTTCTCAGCTCTGGCACAGCAGGCTTTGCTCTCCTGCATTCTCCTGCCTTTGTCCCATGGACTCCCAAATCACAGCTAGATGAGAATGGAGAAGTGAGCAGATGAAAATCAGAGGGCTGTGGAAGATATCACCTACCTTCCTCTTGAAGGGTCTCAGCCCTGAAGGAAGGGAGAACCTTCTACCATGGGGGCAAAAAACATAAGTGAAGGGAATGGGCCATCTAAGGTGAGGAACCACTCCAGCCCTTGACAAAGTAAATTTAAGATTAGATCTGAGACAGCCAACATAGAGATCTATGAGATAACTTTCAGCAGAAAAGGCATGGAAAAGAGGATGAAGTATAGCAAAGGATTATTGGGAATGGAATATAAAGAAGCTGCTTTTACAGTGCCTCATTTTGCAGCCAGCATATTATATATCACTTTTAGGACTGCCTAAATTCATACATTAAGATGGTAGAAGCAAACTACATAATTGCTTGAAACAAGAGAAATAAAGGCAAACTTGTTATTTTAATGGTATTTTAAGCAGCAATTATTTCAAGTAGAAATAATTAGATTTCCCTTCAATTACATATAATAGCATATATTTTAAGCCAATTCAGGAACAGAATAAAAAAATATTACAACACTATTCTCTCACAAAGCAACAAGCGTGGGGAAGGATGGAGAACAAGGAAGTCCTGCTCATGACATTTTCCCAAAGCAGTTTGATTCAGGAGGGGTTAGGTTAAGTCTACTACAGAGATATTTGTTCTAATTGTGTTTGTTTTTCCATAGTGCCTCTTAGCAGGAGGACAGACAGACAATAGAATGGCATTTGCTTTAACAAAGTGTTTAATAAGATGCCTTGTGCTTACGTTAAAGAACAACAAAGAAATTTATCTTGAGGATGAAGTGAGAAAAGTGGAAGTAGCTGAGTCTTTGACTCTTGGGGAAGTTCATTCCATGCTTCAGAAAGCTTCATTATGATAGAAGAACTAAACTGGACCACAGATTATTTCTGATATTATTTTTTCCCCCTCTCTATCATACCCTTGGCCTTCCCTGAGGTGTTCACACGTCTGCTCTTTGTGGTAGAGCCCAGGGCAGGTTGTGCATCCTGCTCTTATTTAAGACCCACTTGCCAGTGCAAACTCTATCAAGAAGCCTGAAGTATTTGTTTGGGTTTTTTTTGCTGTTGTTCTACGTTCACAATTGGTGGGTTCAGGCTTATTTTGTCAAAGTAATGAAGCAAGATGCTTGGAGTTTTAATTCTTCAGCTTTCTTCCCAAGGGTACTTAGTTTTGTACTAACCAACTGCATGCCTACTCCAACCCTCAAATCAAAGCCTTTTGGATACAAATGGAACATTTTCAGAGGCTTCTGGCTCAAGTCTTACTTCCATCTCTCCTTTTTTAAACCATAAGAAGAATTTTGATGCAAGTGAGTTCCAGGAATGCTATTTTTCTTTAAAAAAGCAGCCTTTTGATAAAAATGGTGAAAGCCATAGACAGCAATCCCCTCACTTGGCCACTACAGTCAGACTGAGTTATGTTGCCACAGGGTGAGCTGCACTGAATGCTTCTTCAGTTCAAAGTGGATGAAGGGTGTAATTGTAGGGCTGAAAGACACTGCTTACAGTTCAAGGAAAGAACTGCAATTTATTGTACCACCCATCCTATATTGCCCATTTTGATTGAAGGCCTTCAGGCCTGGAACTCTGCCTGTGAATTTTGCATGTATAGTATTTTCAGGATACGATATAAATAATAATATATCAGCAGTGGAGGGAATAGCCCAGTGGAACAATCCACAACTGAGTGAACCTCTCAGATATTATGGAACAAGGCCAGTATTACTTCAAAAACTTTTTTTTTTTTTGGAGACAAAGTCAGTCAAATGCCTAAATTAAAATCCCACTCAATTGCTTTGATCTTATCAGATGCAGTATCTGTATGTTCATTTAATAAGCCTCTCATGCATTTTATCTTTATGCTTAATTTAAATATGAGAAGCAAACACATTTTATACAGTTGTTATTCTCCAATTACTACAAAAGCTTCTTAGAATCTTTGATCATAAGAATGTTATTTCAAATCCAGTTCTGCTTCACAATTACAAAGTGCCTTCACTGAAGTTAGTTTGGATGCAGTTCTAGTCCAAGAGGAGTAAACCACAGTCAGTCCTCAAAAAACAGGTATGACTACGGAGCAGCAAAGAGGTCTGAACACACCCAAGTAGTTGAGTTGATTTATTTGGTGGTGGGTTTTTTTTAAGGCAGAAATTCCAATGTAATGATAACAACTGTCTGACACAGAGCATCGATGATTTAGCAGTAGATGCAGTTTACAAAATGTTCCTATTATTAAAATACTTTAAATATATATATATTAATCAGGGACACTACAATAGATGTCAAGCCACAGGGTTTTGATTTGGAGTTTTTTTTAACACGAGGCCACAGAAAGATGATACAGGTAAAATGGCTGCTAACCAAGTTCAACATACTGGTGTGTGGACAGCTCTTAGATGGCGACAAAACGTATTCAGAGTTGTCATACAAAGTATCTCTAGATATAGGTAGAACCCTGAAACATTCTGGAAGTAAATAGCAGAAGGAAAAAACAAGTTAAACTTTTAGTCTACCCTGAGGAGCAGCCCCACGTGCAGCCTGGCAGCTGAGCACCTACCACAGCAGTTTTGTCCTCTGACACTGCCCACGACAGAATGTGATCCAGAGCAATGCCCGTGCTCATCCAACACTGCAGCTCCTGGCTAATTAGCTAAGGGCTAATAAAAGACAATTCAGAGCAACCACGAAGCTTTGCAAAGCAGTGGGTGCTTTGATCGTTTCCAAACACTACGTAGGAGGGCAGTGGAGTCCAGTCTATCTGGTTTTAAGTGCCTATCCTGTGTCTTGCCTCACCAAATTGGTTTGGAATAACCAAACGTGCCTAACCTGTAGCATGAAAGAAAAAAGAATCTGTTCCAATTTGTTCAATATATACATTTCTTCTGCAATTAATGAAAAGGTGTGTGACTGCTGAAAGTAATGGGAAATTAATTCCATCTAATTTAGACCTGTTCATTTACTAAGGATATAACCCTTCCCTGAGATCGTGGCTTTATTCAGCTTGAAAAAAAAATAACCACTCACTTTGTTTTCTCCAATGCCCTAATTAGTTAGTGACATCATGATTTTCCTTTGCCTGTTCCCTGTCAAGTGCTAGAGTAGTCTTTGCTGCCTGACTGGCTACAGCTACTGTGAACACTAATCAGGACAAAAAAATTACCTAGATTAATTATTGCTTTTGACCGATAAGTTCAGCTGCTGAAGAGACAGGGAATTGGACAGAGAGAGATGGAGAAAGAAAAACCACTGCATTGGGCTACTGGCCAGAGAAGGAGAATTGAAAAATGGGGACAGAGAGATGTACAGAGAGGGAGAAAGAAGCCACAGGCAACACAGCAGAGAGGGAGGGAGGGATGTAGAAAGAGGGACAGGGAGACAGACAAACTGAGAGGAAGAAAACTACAGTGATGGGCAGAGAGGGGACACTTAGGAAAACATGGACAGGAGCAAGACAGAGTGAGATGGGAAAAAAAGGAACTAGCACCAGGCAACAGGTGGGAGGAATTCACAGAGGGGCAGGATAAAGAGATACTGGGAAAGACATAGACTTGTGATGTGCTACAGAGCCAAGAAGGAAGACCTCGAACACCATGGACAGGGAGCAGGACAGGCAGAGACAGAGAAGGGGACAACTCAAAAGCAGTGGTCAGGAGTCAGATGGAGAAATGAACAAGATAAATATATCCAAGGTAGAGGAGAGCTCCGGGACTGCCGTTCCCGTTCTCCGGGGCTGCCGTTCCCGTTCTCCGGCCACTCGGGGGCGGCCCCGGTGCTTCCTCACCGGGTGGCAGCGCAAACGCGGCGGCCCCAGCCCGCGGGCACCGCACTGTCGCCAACACGCTGTCCCAAACCAGAGCTCAAACACACGCAGAGTCGAGATACTCTCTTTGTTCCAGTTGTGTGCGGAGAACAGGCGATAATCGCGGGGCTAGAGCAGCGAGTTATCGCTAAGCAGCGTGGTCACGGTCTAAACTCCCCGCGCTCCTCCCTGACCTACCCCCGGGACCAGTCTGAGTTCGCCTCGGTTTAACGGACCCGGTTAACGGCCGATGCTTCCCTTGGCGAATGAAAAGTTGTGAATAAACGAGGCTGCTGCGCAGTTTCCTAATATGCAAGTGAGAAGTCGGTCATCTCTACAGAAAGAAATACAAGTTCTCTCATTAGACGATCAAAGCAAAGCAAACGAGATAACCAAAGACAGCACAAATCTGCCGAAGTCCCATCATGACAACGCTGTGGAGGCTGGAGAATGGTTTGGCCACACCTGCCACCTGGTGTTTGGAAAACAACCTGACACCCTCCTAAATATGCGGTCCCATTAAGCAAAGGAAAACTGATGTATTTCATGTAAGTTACAGGCAGTGTTAAGTGTCTTTAGGTTGGAGTTATTACCAGCATCTGTCTAGAAAAAAAAAAAGGAAAAGGGTAGCACTGTTCCTTCCACTTCCATCTCTACTAATGACCAAAAATCCCAATAAAATCTTTGAATTAAGTGCATTCACACATTTGCTGTCACATAAGAGCACTTTTGATGAGAAAACTCCCAGGCACAGCTTTACACTTCACAGTCTAACTGTAAACTATAGTGTGGTAAACACAAAGGCAAAGGACAGAATGAAGTTGCATGAGATGGAGCTAAGTAAAGAAAGAACTAGTGATAAAAAATTCTGGGTAGTGTGTAAGCAGTCAGTGTCTGAAATGACTGTGCCTTGGTTAAACTAATTAACCCTTAAAATAACCCAAATAGTTTCGCACATTTGATGCCTGAAGAAAATATTCCTCATTGGTAAAACTGGTAACAGTAAGCACAGAAACTCAGATAAATCAGAATTTATCTCTGCCTACCATTACTTCCAGTGTTGCCTAAAACTGCAATGTAGGAAACTGGACAAATGACTGTTTTCAGTGCTACCAAACTAAGCCTGTAACAGAGTGGGGGTAATTATTTCCCCCCCTTCCATTGCAAAGCAAATGTAAATACGTCTGTGTTTTACAACTAGAATGAAACCACAGTCTGAAGTCATTCTCAGCAACAGAAATAACTGGCACCCAAGCACAAACTGTCTGTCTGGAATCCCATCTTCACAGGGCTGCCAGAAATAGAGTGCAGCTTTGGGGTTTTTGTTGTCAAGGCAATGGAGGTCAAATGCAAGTGTGTCTTTAGGTGCCTTGCTCTACTGTAGCTCCAGGAACTTTGGAAATCATATGCACTAGAAGGTCAGCACCATACTGTACATTTACTAACCTTCTTGAGGAAGAAAACTTGTACATTTCTTAAAATAAATGTGGTAATTCAACTAAGGCCAAAAGAACGTTCTGCTTCTGAACATAACTGGTAAAATTAATGCATTTATACATATTAAAGCAGATGTGGGGCTAGAAACTTAGCTGTATATACACAAGTTACTGAAAATCCTGTTTACAGGAAGTTTTTTCACTGTGCTGATAGCAACAGGCAGAAATCCCTGTAACACCAGATTTAAGCAACTTGCAAACCATGATATTTCAACCCATGCCTTCCATCAGGGTGTGCCATTTGTTGTTCTTGAAGCCCATGGCTGGCCAGACACAGAGAAAAGATTAAAATAAAACCCCACAGATTTTATTTTCAGCTTTAAAGTTGCATCTCTAAACATCATTAGAAAAAAACCCAAACAAGTAGAAAAAGTAAACACCAGCCTTCTGCAAAACTGCATCCAACTAATACAAGACTTGACACAGATCTGTTAAACACCACTCAATTTCAGGGTTTTCTTTTGAAGAAAACAACAAAACAACAACAAAAAAAAGAGTAGTCTGGTCTCCAAGCACCTTCTACTTGCAAAAAATCATGAAGTACCCACAGATTTTAACTAGAAACCAAGGACAAATTATTTTCTCTCTCATTTCTGCAGTCAATTGCCACATGCTTCAGTCACTTCCAGGTGAAATTCACATGGTCACAGCTACACAAACAATTCCATGATGGATGTCCTTCAGTTTTCAGTTGTAGGCTCTTCAGCAAGTCAACACTCATCACATGTCTTTGGACTGATCATCTTCTTCAAGTTTTCTGATTTCACTCTTTAAACAGTTGATGGTTTCACGACTTGCTTTTAGTCTTTCTTTAAGCTCAGCAATTTCAAAACTAGTTTTCTTTTTGGCAGCTTCCAGCTTTTCCCTGGTTTTCACTTCAAGATCTGCAACTGTGGTGGTGATAAAGAAATATTGTAAGAACCATGGGAAGTTACAATTATTTTTAATTGCAACAGGAATTTGGATGGTGTGTCCTGAAAAATATCTGCTGTTGGCCTGGGAGAGTCAATGGATGGAGTCCAACAATTTATGTAACTGGGGAAGACAATACCAGTATACCCAACAGAATCTGTGATTGTCAGTAGCTCACACATCCACACACCCAAACAGACATATGGAAACCAGAAGATCAGAAAACTTCACTAAATGCACTGTATTTTTAATCAGTGTATTTTAAGTTCATTTCTTTAACTCCCTTAATTTCTGATGTGTTTAAAGACAATTAGATGAAAAGGATGCAAAGAACATTAAGAACATGAAATGACTTACAGGTAGAAAATAAGAAGGAAAAAAAGACAAGAAGAGCTTTCAGCCACCACTTTGTCCCCAGTGCTGCTGCTCTGCCTTAACCAGTACTACCTGGTCTGGATCTCAGCACTTAAGACTGAGTTTTGCTGCAGTTAACATCCAATGAACTGTACCACAAATACAGTAGCTTTAATTGTTACAATAGTGTTAACAGCCCAGAAAAAAAACCCAACAAAACAACACATTAAAAGCAACTCTTTTGTATGTCTAAAATTCAGGTGTTTTCATGTTCCACTTACACTCTGTTTCATGTTTGTAGGCACCCAGTGTCAGCTGCCGAGACGTCGTTAGCAGCTGCTGCATCATTGCAGTAGGATCCTGGAAGATCTAAGAGAAGAAAAACACATGGGATCACTAATGCTCTTCCAAAACAAAGGGAGGAGTGCATTAAAAAAAGTTCATACCATTTCATCATAGAATTCAGAAACTACAGTTTTCTTTCCCAGGATGGCATTGGTGTCAGACTGAAAAAGCTTCAGCAAGTGATACAAGGTTACCTAGGTAAAGACAAAATTTGATTAGCTGACAACTGTGGGGAAACACAAATCTTCTTGGAGATACCAACAGTGTTTGTTCTCACTAAGCAATTGTATAAAAATCTTTTAGGAATGCAAAAATTAATGGTTTTTAGCTTTGGTAGAATTACTGAAATTTATTATTCAGTGTTAAACACCAACTAACAGCTTCTTTATACCTTAAAAGTAGACAAGTGGTTTGGGATTGGTGTAAAAAAACTACTAAGAAGACCTTCTCAAAAACATTTCCAGAGATGATTTTGCTCAAGACAACTTTTCCAATTAATCTGTTAGGAAGTGCCTTCTGTGACCCGACCTTCCTTGACAAATACCCAGCCAATTCTACAATGGTTTGGTCAAGCTAAGAATGGAATTAATACAAGGCAGGATGCTACTGAGCACAGCAGAACAGGGAAGATCTTTTTAGTCTAGTATCAATTTTAACAGATTCAAGAAAAAACATAAAATTCACTTTTCTTCTCATTTAGGAAAAAAGGAAAAAAAGTGAAGTAAAACAACAGCATGAGTGTAGTTCATGCAATAGAAGAAATTAAGTCCTTCCAGACACTGACATCCCCTTCCCCTGAGATAAGGTAATTGGGTTTCCTATCTAAACCTGGATAAGCAAACCTGTAAGCTACGTTTAAAATGCACAATAAGAAGCAAGAAATTCATTCCTACGCTTTATACAACTTGAGAAGAGTCTCAGCCTGTTTTTCTTCATAAAGAGGCTAATGCTACTGTGGTACTTCTGCTGCTTTTTGACTGATTTTGACAAATCTCCCGAAGAAAAAAACCCAACAAACTGCATAGCTAACATATTGTAAAATCCTGTAACTAGGAAGCCACTTAGAAGAGAAACTCTCAGCGTGAGCTCAGCTCAGGTAGGTGCAACATGTGGTCACACTAGTAACTGCTGGAGGAGCCAAGCACAGGACAAGTTGCTGAATGTCCCAGCAAAGCCCAGAAAGAGGAAAACCTGGCCAATCATCAAACACACCTCCCCAAAGAACAGACTTTATTACTTCCATGGCTGACAGGACTGCTTTTGACCAGCAATACCCTACAGCACACCTTTAGGCCACTGTAATTCATTAAGGATTGCATAAGTTGGATCTACTTACAGGTCTTTCATTGGGATCAATGAAAAAGATCTTAATGATGATCTCAAATTCTCCCCAGCCCGTTTCAGTGATTTCATACGGTGGCTTGGTGACAACTGCAGTGAGAAACAGAGGTGTCAATGCAGGTGACAGAATCAGTGGAGCTGACACAATCTCAGTTGTAGGAAAAAAAGCCCAAATACCAGACCCACCTCTTAAAGGATTCCCATAGCTTTCGTGCAGCTTGAATTGAATTTTTTTCACGTAGGCAGACATATCCTAAAATGGAAATGTCAATTTTTCTGGTTATTTACACAGCACATTAAACTACTGTTTACTCATCCAGCCTGGCATTTCTTCTGACATAAAACACTTCTTTTTTTTCTGATTTTAAGCAGAGTAGGAAATTAAGACAGTAAATCCAAGGATTAGCAGGGTCACCTAGACGAGTCACACAGGAACAGGCCCAGGTAGGTTTTGGATGTCTCCTGAGAAGGAGACTCCACAATCTCCCTGGGCAGCCTGTTCCTCTGTTCTGTCGCCCTCACTGTGAAAGTTTCTCCTTACATTTACATGGAATCTCCTCTGTTTCAGCTTGTACCCATTGCCCCTTGTCCTATCATTAAATACCACTGAGCAGAGCCTGGCTCCATCCTCCTGACACTCACCCTTTGCATATTGATAAACATTGATGAGGTCTCCCCTCAGTCTCCTCCAAGCTAAAGAGCCACAACTCCCTCAGCCTCTCCTCCTAAGGGGGATGTTGCACTCCATCATTTTTGTGGCTCTGGGGTGGATTGTCTCCAGCAGTCCTTCTTCAACTGAGGGATCCAGAACTGGACACAATTTTCCAGATGCAGTCTCACCAGGGCAGAGCAGAATGGAAAGAGAACCTCTCTCCACCTACTAACCCCCACCCCTTCTCATGCACCCCAGGATGCTATTAGCACACTGCTGCCTCATGGTCACCCCGCTGCCCACCAGGACCCCCAGGTCCCTTTCCCCTGCACTGCTCTCCAACAGCTCAGTCCCCAACCTGCACCGGTACCTGGCGTTGTTCTTGCCCAGATGCCAAGCTCTACACTGGTCATTGTTATATTTTATCACGTTTCTCTCCACCCCACCCCAGCCCCTACCTCGTTTCTGTAAGGCTTGACGTACACCGTCCACTGGTGCGTGTGACCATCTTCTTCCCGCTTCTTCCCGAAGTACCGCGCCACGTTTCCATACACGATCGGCTTCACAATGGTAACTCCCTTCAAAACAAAACTCAGCTCAACTAGGAAGAAACCAAACCACCCGCCACGTTTCGCAAGGCGTTTGCCGAGCTGCTCTTCGCAGCCCTAATCCGGCCGCTCCCCGCAGCGGCACCGCCGAGCAAATCCCGCCCTCTCCCGCAGGCGGCGCTCCTCCCGCTCCCCGCAGCCGCCGGGGGGCCGCACCTTCACCCTGCCCCCGGAGTCAGGCCCGAACTCAGCCATTCTCTTGAACATATTGCCCCGGGGGCGCTGCCGGCCCGCGACCGCCATCCCCCGCGGCTTCCGGCGCCGCGCTGGCGTCACGGCGGCGGCCCCGCAAGCGAGGGAGGGAGAGAGCGGGGATGGGCGGGGGAACCGACCGAGCCTAGCGGTTGTGAGGCGCGCGGCGGGCGTGGAGAGCCTCCCGCGCCGAGCGGCTGCCCTGCGCACGCCGGGGGCGTGAATAGGGTGCGCTCGGGGCGACTCTGCGGGGGCCTGGCGCGACAGGGGGGATCGTGTGAGCACCGTGGTGTGGAAGGAGCGGTGGCTGGAGGTGCTGCCGTCAAGAGAGCCGGGCAGGCTGGAGAGCTGGGCAAAGAGGAACCTCATGAATCATATCATCATACAATCCGCCAGTGTCTCTCTCTTGCTAACCTGGATGTTTTTAACAGGCTATTAAATTCATTGGGTGGCACTGCTTTTTGTGTTTGGGCAACTTACCAGTTTACTAAATAAAGACTTGATTTTTTTATTTTTTTTTAAATTTCCCCTTCTTCAGTAATTCACCCAAGCCCCTGACAGTTACAAAGCCAACCGAGTTACTGCTGTAATTATAAACAAAAAATGCTGAAGGATAATGTAGAGGTTGGGAGTTTTATGTCTGAATTAATTTTGAGAAGGCATAAAATTACTTGAAAAATATAAATAACTGAATGGAACAGTCAAGGGAGAACTTAAATCAAGGGGGCACAGTAGGGATCCCATATGACAGAAAAATAAAGCTATTTTCCTGACATATTATACTGTTACCACTGTGAAACACCAAGAAAATTTTCCTGGGCTCCAGCTGAGATGGAAACCAGCCAGCAGATAGCTTTGATCATTAGGGAAAATTTATACTTAGAGCAGCTTAAAAAACAGCTTTTCCTTTAGAAAAAAAAAAAAAAAAAGGCTAATCACTCATCTGTTTTTATAGCTGCTAATAAAACACTGGCCTTCTGTGACCCTTTTCATTCAAAGTACTTCAGAGAACACACCAAACAATTCAGATATTATTTCCAGCAGTGTTTTTCTGTGTGGCTCTGCTGGCCATTCTATACTGTTCACCTTTACACTACATGTCTGTGAGAGAACAGGGCTGTGGACCTACATCTTGTCAAGATTCCAGCCTAAATGATTTAGGGGGGGTGAGAACTGCAGTTTAAAGCATGTATAGGCTCCAATGGACTTTTTGAGTCCCTTACAGCTTGACCCATGAATAAAGGATTATGTTTGGGATGAATGGTCTCTGTTTTCACACTCTCCCACCAGAGTGGAGCTGTAAGACATTCAGGAGAGCCACATATTCCTGAAGTGAATCACAGCTTGCAGACTGTAGAAGGTGTGGGGGGAGCTGCCTATCCCAGAGCAGATGGATGAATAGGGCACAGGGATACCAGTGAGCTTTGGAGATCAGCTTTAAGCCTCAGTTTAACCACTCTGAAATACAATAACTGTAGACCTCCCTGCTCCTTCAGAGGTGAATCTGTCTGATCCACATGGATCACCCCCTTCTGCCAGGTTTTGGAGGTGTTCAACTATGGCCAACATTTTCTCTGCTTGTGTGGACAGCACCTTCCAGTGTTCTCAGTGCCAAAGGGCTTCTGAGCATTAAAGGGCTTCTTTTGCTGTAAGTGTATTATGCAGGAAAACACACCCAAGGATTTAAAAGCAGCACATTCAAAATAACACGCAGGAAGCATGGCAAGTAAAAGGACTTTTTGGTGAGGTGTCAAGGCAAGGATGACCAAAAAAAAAAATATAAAAAAATATCCATCTTGTTTCTTTTGTAGAAAAAGGGGAAAAAGCGACTGCCAGCTTGTCTTTAATTTAGGGAAAGTGAAGATCAACACATCTAGTTCTGCTGGAACAGCTCAGGGCTCCGAAGGAGGACTGTGTGGACATCACAGCAGTCTGAAAAACACGAGTCACAGAGCTCATGAGATTATGAATGAAGCAGAGCAGTGGGGATTTTTCTTGCCAGTAGATGGCAGGAGACCCTTTTACACCACTTTGCTCATCTGCCCCATTTTGAAGGTGGCCTTCATTGTGTGGTGACCCAACTTCACCATTATTATATAGGATTCAAAAGGCACGAGGTTTACAAGACTTAGAGCTGCCACAGTCCGATGGGCAGCAGAGTGCTAACAATTTTCTGTAAGATTCAGAGAACTACAAGGGATAGAGGTCTTCTACATGCAGCAAAAAGACCCATATTTTTACAAAAGAATACTGAAGAGTGCTTACCTTCATGGTTCTTGTTGATAGTGTTTCAAATCATACCTTGATGATCTGGCAATCCTGGATAGCTGACCTAGCTTCAGTGCTTCCACAAGGAATTCATCCATGTATTACTGAATCCTCACTCTGTTTATATTAGAGTATACATCCTATGTTTTGGGGGACAGGATGCTTTCTAGTTCTCTCCCATTGAGCAATGGGAACTGCTGAAAACCCTAACTTGGAGGGAAATTGCAACAAAATACTTGAAAAATAAAGAGTTAGCAATGTTTTTCCCCCATTCCCAGCCCAGGAAGGCTGCACTCCCCTGAACCCCACCAGCCACATCCCACTCCTTCTACCCCATCCCAACCTCCACGTGTGAAGCCTGGCTTCACATCTGCCAAATTTAGTCTGATCAAGAAGCCAGATTAAAACAGAAAGTTTTACAATCACTGGTTTAATACCTCCTATAGAGCAGGCCCACAGATGCAAACAGCAGCATGCTCATGTTTGATTCTAAAATGGGATTTTGAGACAGAAATTGCTTTATACAACATGCTTTTGGGTTTTTTTCCCTGCTTTAGATGCATGACACATGGGCTACTGCATTTTACAGAAAAAAATGACTGACACACAAAAATACCCAAAACAAAACAAAAAAGCTAGCTTGAAGAAGTCCTCCTCACATTAAACTCTGCAAAAAGTCTTTAAAGACCATACGAGAAAGACAAGAGAACTATTCTGAACAGAACTATTTCGATTCAGAACTGATTACAGCAGAGAATCTCCCTGTAACACTTGTCAAACCAAGTTTTAACATCTGGAAATTTGAAAAGACCCTGCAATGAGCACTGCAAATATATTGGACATGCTGAAATGAAGACAGACAAAAGTATTTTTTAATATAAAAATGGTCTTTATTTCTTCAATACAAGGTAAACCACTATTGCAGTTTAAGACCAACACAAAAGTTGGACAGCAAATTGCTTAACAGTCTCCTAAAGGCTGAAAAGAAAGAAACCCATGAAAGCTAAAAGTTATGCAGTATTTCAAGTATAACATCTAAAAAAGATGAAATGATCCCTAAACTTATAGATTAACTAAGTACCTCTGCAGAAAATGTGTTAAAATCCACATTTGCTAGGATACCATCTTACCTTGTTGAGAAATACAGGTCTCCAGAAACTCAAGTATTCAACAGACTCTTTGGCCTGTCGGTACCAGGAAAACTGTTACTGGATACAGAGCATCCTTTGTAGTCAGGAATTCTGACTGACAGCCATTTCCTACATTTTTGATTGCAATTTTGGATTCCAACTTAACCAAGCCCCCCCTGCTGTATCTCACAACCATTTCTTGAATAGTTCGCTCAGATATCCTTGTGCAAAATGGGAAGCAGGACATGGAATGGTACTGGAAGACAACAGAGCCTTGTGTTTAGAAAGTCAGCAGTGCTGGCAATCAGCATAAAAATGTCTAGGTTTACCAAATAGGAATGAATTTCACCTTTAAAACACCTGGCTTTTTTTTTTTTCTTTTTCTCTCCTTTATTTTATAAAAGGACACCTGCAGTAGTAAGGAAACTGAATTTGCAATCACTTGTAGTTATAAAAAGCACACACATTCCTCCCATTTTCTTACACTTGAAGATCAAGGGAATGTCTGTTTCATAATGTAATAATAAAAATAATAATATTATGCACAGTTTAAAATATTTTCTATTACAAAATACAGTATACAAGAGGTGAGACTAAAGTCTAGTACTTGACTATACTCCAAAGTATTAGCATTGAATAATGTAAAAACCATATTACATGGTATGACTAGATGGGAATTTTTACAGCTTTGATGCTCCAAGTCACTGGGATCAAAGGTATCCTGTTTAATAAAGTCTCCTGAAAATAGTAAATTTGTGCATTTCCAAAGAAGCTTTAAAAGATTAAAGCACAGCCATAGGTCATACCAAACCCAAGAACCCACTGCAACAACTGGGGCTACAGAAATGACTCCAGAACCAGCAAATGCAAAATATACAAATAGAATGAAATGTTTTATCACATTTTGTCCAACATGGGTGGGGAAAAATCCCATGAGAACATCACATTGAGGAACTTCTGTGCTTCAGATTGCTCCTTAGTAATTCATCCTCTCAAGCTAATATGAATCTAAAGTAAATAGCTTGTCAGGTCTTAATTTTGGGGGGTGGGCCATGGAGGGAGGTGGGTAGGGAACAACAGAACAACACCTCAACACCCCCACCCCCCCAAGCCTGTCTGCAATAGCAATTGCAAGGCATCAATGTAAACAGAGCAAAAGACAGTACTTCTGCATCAACATCAAGACTAATCAGCATTATGGTTAAGACCTGTGCAGTCAACTACCAAAACCATTTCAATCCTAAACAAGCTTCTTTCCTATGTCAAAAATAACTTAAGTCCTAAACAAGCCCATGTTGCTTCTTCCCTATGCCAAAATACTGACTTTGGACTAGCTTCATTTGCACACTGACCTGCACTTTCCTTCTCTGAGATCTCCAAGAGTTCCTGTTTCAATGCAGAAGCAGTTCAGTGTCTTGGATCTCTGAAGAGTGCCAGTCTTAAACATGCATGCTTTAAATTTAAATCTACATCACTAACTCGTGAGCTATACTGGGAAATTTAAGGCTGTATGTATGTCAGTTTACACAAGAATCAGTAATAACTTTAAGAGGCTACATATAAAATTCTATAAATAAAAATATAGGAGCAAAGTCTGCTTAACCTGTACACAGAGAGCAAGTGGGTAAGAAATCAGGAATTAAGTAATTCTCTAAAGAATGGCATTTTTACTAGAAACACAGATGACAAGTATATACAACATTTCAACCTCCACATACAACTAGGGAAACATTTACAAGGGTTTGGGTATGCAACTGAACAACCAAGTCAAAAAAATACACTTAGAAAAAACTAAGCCTCACCAGTTTCAAAGGAACAAAACCAGAAAGCAAGCA
>VYZU01013144.1:95200-105477 GCA_013401355.1 Ceyx cyanopectus
TATTTTCTATTACAAAATACAGTATACAAGAGGTGAGACTAAAGTCTAGTACTTGACTATACTCCAAAGTATTAGCATTGAATAATGTAAAAACCATATTACATGGTATGACTAGATGGGAATTTTTACAGCTTTGATGCTCCAAGTCACTGGGATCAAAGGTATCCTGTTTAATAAAGTCTCCTGAAAATAGTAAATTTGTGCATTTCCAAAGAAGCTTTAAAAGATTAAAGCACAGCCATAGGTCATACCAAACCCAAGAACCCACTGCAACAACTGGGGCTACAGAAATGACTCCAGAACCAGCAAATGCAAAATATACAAATAGAATGAAATGTTTTATCACATTTTGTCCAACATGGGTGGGGAAAAATCCCATGAGAACATCACATTGAGGAACTTCTGTGCTTCAGATTGCTCCTTAGTAATTCATCCTCTCAAGCTAATATGAATCTAAAGTAAATAGCTTGTCAGGTCTTAATTTTGGGGGGTGGGCCATGGAGGGAGGTGGGTAGGGAACAACAGAACAACACCTCAACACCCCCACCCCCCCAAGCCTGTCTGCAATAGCAATTGCAAGGCATCAATGTAAACAGAGCAAAAGACAGTACTTCTGCATCAACATCAAGACTAATCAGCATTATGGTTAAGACCTGTGCAGTCAACTACCAAAACCATTTCAATCCTAAACAAGCTTCTTTCCTATGTCAAAAATAACTTAAGTCCTAAACAAGCCCATGTTGCTTCTTCCCTATGCCAAAATACTGACTTTGGACTAGCTTCATTTGCACACTGACCTGCACTTTCCTTCTCTGAGATCTCCAAGAGTTCCTGTTTCAATGCAGAAGCAGTTCAGTGTCTTGGATCTCTGAAGAGTGCCAGTCTTAAACATGCATGCTTTAAATTTAAATCTACATCACTAACTCGTGAGCTATACTGGGAAATTTAAGGCTGTATGTATGTCAGTTTACACAAGAATCAGTAATAACTTTAAGAGGCTACATATAAAATTCTATAAATAAAAATATAGGAGCAAAGTCTGCTTAACCTGTACACAGAGAGCAAGTGGGTAAGAAATCAGGAATTAAGTAATTCTCTAAAGAATGGCATTTTTACTAGAAACACAGATGACAAGTATATACAACATTTCAACCTCCACATACAACTAGGGAAACATTTACAAGGGTTTGGGTATGCAACTGAACAACCAAGTCAAAAAAATACACTTAGAAAAAACTAAGCCTCACCAGTTTCAAAGGAACAAAACCAGAAAGCAAGCACTCCTTTAATAAAAAACAAAAAGCCAAAGCAAAAACCCCCAACCCTAATGCCTAAGATACCTTGTTTAGCACAAAAGCAGGTTTAAAAGCCACACTGTAAATAAAAATTTGACGACATTCTGACAAAATCTTTTTCAAAATGCAATCAGAACTAAAATTTTTGGCACAGAGAAAGGAATAAGAGAAAAAAAAATAGACTGTACAGTTTCCAAAATGCTACGTTCTTCTGGAGTAGTACTTTTGACTTGTCAAAACATATAGTCCAGTAGAAATTTTACTTTAAAAAAATCCCTGTATCTCTAAAAAACAAGCCTCCAGTAAAACAATTTCTGTTGCTAAAGCACTGCCACCCTTATGTCACTACTTGTTGGTTTTGTCTTTCGAAACAACACAAAGGACACGGGCTTAAGATACTATTTTCAACATTACTTATAAAATCAGTATTTGAAAGAAATATAACTATTTCCTCACAGACTATTTTGTCATTTTGTGAGCAAAAAGAGTTGAAATAGAACTGGATGAATATGAAAGAGCAGAGCAGTAGCCATCAGGGCATCACCACCAGTCAGTAAGTTACCAAACTATTTCCTGAGCATGCACAGGAAAGTGCCAGTAACACTGAATAAACCCAAACCTGGTATATCTTCTCCTACAGATCCAGTTAGATATGATGTGCATCAGGCATATTCCTTTTTGGTGTCTATCAGGGTCTTTGGATTTTATTTTTACTTTTTTTTTCACCTGTACATTATTTTTTGTTTCTTCAACAACAAAAAAACCCAAATTAAACTCGTGCTAACAAGACAGTGTTCTCTAAACTGCAACAGAGTACATTTATCAGTTCAAACTAATAGAACAGGCAGAAATAAGGGGCTTCTTATGGGAACCTCATCTCTCAAGTCTCAGTGATCCCTCAGTTTAATTCAGGTTATCCCCCTGCTATTCCCTCCCTGCTGTTTCCATTGCCAGCAATGGAAATCTATAAATGAGTGAGCAATTACACTCTGTGTAAAAAGAACAATAGTCTTCTGAAATCTATTTCCATGTGGAGGAAAATATCAGTTCCTGCATAAAAAAAAAAGCTTGTAAATTTACTTTTTTATTTTAAGATTTTAATATAGCTATGCAATGGAACATTACTTACCTGCTGCCTCTCCAATGTTAGCTATTCCCCATGTAACAGCTACAGGCAGGTTATTTCTTCCTTAAACTTATTACACACAGCAGTAAACAATGTTTTTAAGTAAAGAAAAAAAATTACAACAGTACTGTTTATAACCAACACCTATTCACAAAGAGCAGGAAAATAGTCATGACTTGTTTGACACAACTTTCAGTTTTACAAAATTTTAAAAGGCAGTTTTTNTTAGAAAAAACTAAGCCTCACCAGTTTCAAAGGAACAAAACCAGAAAGCAAGCACTCCTTTAATAAAAAACAAAAAGCCAAAGCAAAAACCCCCAACCCTAATGCCTAAGATACCTTGTTTAGCACAAAAGCAGGTTTAAAAGCCACACTGTAAATAAAAATTTGACGACATTCTGACAAAATCTTTTTCAAAATGCAATCAGAACTAAAATTTTTGGCACAGAGAAAGGAATAAGAGAAAAAAAAATAGACTGTACAGTTTCCAAAATGCTACGTTCTTCTGGAGTAGTACTTTTGACTTGTCAAAACATATAGTCCAGTAGAAATTTTACTTTAAAAAAATCCCTGTATCTCTAAAAAACAAGCCTCCAGTAAAACAATTTCTGTTGCTAAAGCACTGCCACCCTTATGTCACTACTTGTTGGTTTTGTCTTTCGAAACAACACAAAGGACACGGGCTTAAGATACTATTTTCAACATTACTTATAAAATCAGTATTTGAAAGAAATATAACTATTTCCTCACAGACTATTTTGTCATTTTGTGAGCAAAAAGAGTTGAAATAGAACTGGATGAATATGAAAGAGCAGAGCAGTAGCCATCAGGGCATCACCACCAGTCAGTAAGTTACCAAACTATTTCCTGAGCATGCACAGGAAAGTGCCAGTAACACTGAATAAACCCAAACCTGGTATATCTTCTCCTACAGATCCAGTTAGATATGATGTGCATCAGGCATATTCCTTTTTGGTGTCTATCAGGGTCTTTGGATTTTATTTTTACTTTTTTTTTCACCTGTACATTATTTTTTGTTTCTTCAACAACAAAAAAACCCAAATTAAACTCGTGCTAACAAGACAGTGTTCTCTAAACTGCAACAGAGTACATTTATCAGTTCAAACTAATAGAACAGGCAGAAATAAGGGGCTTCTTATGGGAACCTCATCTCTCAAGTCTCAGTGATCCCTCAGTTTAATTCAGGTTATCCCCCTGCTATTCCCTCCCTGCTGTTTCCATTGCCAGCAATGGAAATCTATAAATGAGTGAGCAATTACACTCTGTGTAAAAAGAACAATAGTCTTCTGAAATCTATTTCCATGTGGAGGAAAATATCAGTTCCTGCATAAAAAAAAAAGCTTGTAAATTTACTTTTTTATTTTAAGATTTTAATATAGCTATGCAATGGAACATTACTTACCTGCTGCCTCTCCAATGTTAGCTATTCCCCATGTAACAGCTACAGGCAGGTTATTTCTTCCTTAAACTTATTACACACAGCAGTAAACAATGTTTTTAAGTAAAGAAAAAAAATTACAACAGTACTGTTTGTAACCAACACCTATTCACAAAGAGCAGGAAAATAGTCATGACTTGTTTGACACAACTTTCAGTTTTACAAAATTTTAAAAGGCAGTTTTTCATTTTCAAACAGGATTCAACAAACATGTCAAATATCTTCTCAGTAGCAGATAGTTCAATAAACACCAGTGTTCTCATGCATGAAGAACTGAGGTACACAATTTAAGGAGGAAAAAAAAAAAGGAAATGGGGGAGTCTGAAGCTGTAGCCAAGTCCAACAGCATCAACCTGGCTGAGTGGCAGGTGACAAAAATATTTGAGCATTTCAGACTTCAGTTAAACTGCACAGGCTACTGCTCCCAACTCAGCAAAGCATCAAAGTCACCCACGTGTGCAAATAAGGTACTTAAGAGCCTATGTTTACATTCCTTTGAGATCTATGGAATGTAAGCATGTGCTTTAAATGCTCTGGAAAACCAAATGGATTTAAGTGCTTTCCTGAACAGGGTAACATTTTAGGTCAGCTGTAAAAATCTTCAAAAATCAGTAAAAAAAGAAATCAAGAGTTGTCTAAGAGTTGCCTCTTAAAGCCATCTGAGGTCTTGAAACTTAACTTAAAACATTAAGTGCAGCTATTTGAGTGAAAACTCCAAGGATAAATCAGTTCCATAAGGATTTACAGTAGACTAGAAGTGAGCCTTCAAGCAAGGCTGCCAGAAACAATGTTTTTGCAACTTACATTAACTTTCTATTCACTTGCATTTCATACTTCATGAAATGGAAACCCAATTATTGAATTTGAAGTCAATGTTCACTGTTGTGAACTGTTCACTGTGAAGCTCCAGTAATGTTTTTAGGTAAATTTACAAAACCTCATTTGACAGATTTAATGAGAGTCACTTTTTGCTAAGACATTGAAATATTGCCCATCACTCAACAAGGACATACAAGTGTTACCTTCTCTTTTATATGAGTAAACCCCCAAGTATTAAGAAAATAGCAAACCCTTAAAATCTGAAAAAATGGAAACATCTGAGTTTCTTCTGGCACATTTCTAATATACAACTATGTACAGACTGCTACAGCCTTGGGGGTGGAGAGGGAACACACACAAGCACTATAAAACTGTAAATAACTGCAGGGTTTGGGTTTGTTTGGTTTTTCAAACCTAACCTTTCCACCCCTTATTATGGACAGTTGAAGTTCATCTGAATAATTTCTGTTAACTGCAGCATCAATGCAACCAAGGCTGTATGAGAGGGAAAACTTTTCAGCCTGGGGCTCCCTCTCCTCAACACAGGAGACCACAAAGAGCTGCAGTTTTTACAGTTTTATATGTCAATCAGCAAATTCACAAGCCACCTAGGTAAACACTGCTAGAAAGCAAAACAGCATTAAAGGGTTTCTGTAACCACCTATTTTCATCTCAGAACTGAATGTGTGAGAGCAACATCAGGATGTTTAGCTCACTGAGTGGGAGCCAGCAGGTTGAGGCATAAGCGAGAACTATTGCGATGGTTTTTTTTTTCAAGACAGCATCAATGTTTTCATTGTAACATTATCTTTAAATATTGCTGAACACAAGACTTTCCCTGAGGTGTAAACATCAAATAACTTGAACAGCTTTACACATCAGCCCCATTAAACAGTTTATTACAACACTACATCTACTGTAATCAGTGGTGCTGTGTACAGACATTATCATATGAACAGTTTAACATGAACAAACTACTATAAAAACAAGCATTTACTGGACTTTTTTTTTTTTTCCAATTGCTTGCACATTATAATTGCCAAATGTATATAACCAGTAATAAAGTTGCAAAAGCTATAAGGTTTAAATCACACAGGTTTCCCTCAAATAAAACAGTTAAGCAACATAAAAAAGTAAAAGAGCTACTGGTTACCATGTATGCAGATTTGCTTTATTCAGATCTATTCCTGTTCATTTTATCCATGAATCCTTACAGGCTCAGTTCAATCACATGAAGCAAACTGCTGGACAAGCATCTCTCCTTGAAGAATCTTGTCTTGCACGCTGTTCCTCTTCCTTCAGCTGTAATGTGTCAAAATTTGTGATGTAGATTTTGCTAGTCTCCATAAGACACAGAAAATTGTTGGCTTATCTCTACAGACACAAGGCGTGCATCTACAATGCAAACTACCACCAAACACCCAGCAGCAGGAGCTGCTCCTTTGTTATTGGCAAATACAACGAGTTAAAAAAGAACCTTGTTACACAACAAAAATGGAAGGAATGGCAATTTCACAGTCGATAAAGGAAATCAGCTACTGTTGCTGTGACTGAGGGAAACGTTGGATAGAAGGCTCCCTAAAGCCTGTGCTCTGCCAGAATAAACCCACAACACATGAGGTCATTTTGCCAACACTAGATCTTTTTGTCATGTTTACCTGCTCACTTACAGGAGTTTTATGCTGGTTTGCCATGTAAGTAATGCACTGACTGCATCATGGATGGCTCACAGCTCAGCAGCATTTAGAAGTGCAGAGATACCAGTACTTCCAAATTTTGAGGCTAGTGGCCAGGAGGATGGGCTATCCCACCTCAAAATACACAATGTGCATTTGAACCACAGGAACCCACTTTTCAAATTATACAGTATGGATTTGCAGGTTTCCTCACCTACTTGTGCTAGAAAAAAACCCAGGCCCTGCTACCTACTCTCATCCCTTTGGCAAATTAAGGAGCCACACCATTCAGAGTTAATTAAGAGTTCACAAGATACTTAGGATGGTATAATTCCATACACTGGATTTCAGTTGAATTCCATTACAAAACAATGAGCTACCTTCATTTCATTCATAATTCACAATTTCAACATTAATTTCAAAATAGTTTAAATCAAATTGTTTTAAAAAAAAAAAAGAAGCAACACATTCAATAGTTCGTTTGAAACCCAAGACATTTAGAGGAGCAATTTCATGAACGTGCACCAGTACACAGCTGTCAAATATTATTCTACTACTAGAAACATTTCCAAGCAGTTGGGAAAACAAAGTACTCTGGTTTTGCATGAACATTGGGCACTTTTTTTAAATCTTCCTTTCCTCAAAGTGGCTGTTAATAATAACTTTTTAAAACCCACCATACAACCAAGTAGGCTCTAGACACTGCAGTGTGCACACAGACTAATCCAAATCCAGAGTGGTGCCTGGAATTGCTTTTGTCATTTGCAGACTTGGTTCCCAAGTCCTGATGAGATCACTTTGGGGGAAGTGCCTGCCCCAGAGACCAAGATTTGCACTGGTGTTATGTGCTTTGAAAATTAATGAGTAGCAAAAGTGAGGAAGTGCTGCAGATGGTATGTTTAGAGCTAAGTTAGCACGGACAGGCAGGGGGGAACCTCAGCTTTGGATTTGCTCAGTGGAGAAAGCAAGGATATGACAGCTGTGAGCCTGCAGCTCAGAATTTGCTGCTCTCATCATACAATTGCTGTGGCAAGAACTGTGGATCTTTATCACTCCCATGGAGACAGTTAACTCACTCCCAAGGAGACAGTTAACAGATCCAAAGCACCCTGGAGGTGATTTAGAATTAAGAAAGCTTCAGTTCCTGGGAATAATTGGCTAGATTTGCAGGAGTACTTATGGAGCTCCAGGAACTTTCAAGAATTGATGGTAAGATGTTTTTAGGATTAATAGTTTTCATTAGAGGGCTCTGAAGATGGTCAGCACCACATTGAACCTTCATTGTAAAACACACGAGCAACTAAAACCCAAAGTGGTGTACATTTTTGTCCCAAGCATCCTGCCACTCTGTCTTGGCAAAACTGAAACCCCTCGTGCTTCCAAAAGGAGGGAATAAATTTGTATGGATTATACCTTCATGCTCAGCCCTTTTCAGTATTCTACAAGCAAGTAGAATATTGAAGTAAGAAGTTGCTTAAAAAAAACCCTAACTAATGTAAATCTCTAGTCTGTATTTCTTGGCAATGCTGTTTTCCATCTGCCTCAAGCTCACATTAACCCATCCCAAGCATCTGGTAGCTTTGTACAATTTAACACCACAGCAGCAATCAGTTTCTCAGCATTTCTACTAATAAAACCCAATTTTCAGACTGTTAAGTAGTTATTTTGTCATTTAAAAGTTAGGGTGTTTATGCCAGAACATTTCACAAATGAAATCCCAGAGTTTAAGTGATCAAACATTTTTATATTGATGCAAGATGCAACAAGCATTTTTTTTCTCCACAAAAACAGACTCTTACAACAAAATCCAGTAGATTTCTTTAGATATAAAGCATCTTGCAGTAGCAATTGTTTTTTTTTTTCTTTTAATATTCCAATTATTCAAATAAGCATATCAAAGCTTTAAACATCCTTTAGAAGTGTGAAAATTCTACAGTAGTTTAAAGCTGTGCATACACCAGTCAAGTTTTGCTATAGTAATTTCTGGTATTTTTCAGATTGAATTTTAATCTCCCAACATGTTCACATTGCAGTAAAATGCATGATACACATTTGTCATTATATCCTAACACCTCCTAAGAATTACTTGATGGTAATTCATTTTACTTTATTCTATACATAAAGAAAAAAGGAAAAAATACACAAAGCAAAATTCCCACAGAAAGCATCAGCTTGAAAGCCAAAATTTGTTTTAACCTACATTCCAGAACATCACAAACCTCCAAATACTGTGATGCTTCAGCTGTAATACAGTGAGAAAGAAGGAATTTCAAGATTCAACCTGTATTTTTCTTTCTCCATATAAGCTGAAATACACATGTGATTCTGTTCACCATACATGTACAAACAAGACTATTTTACCACCTTCTGCCATTTGTTGCATAGAATTAGTTTACTTACCTGCTCTTTTTGTTCAATCTTAAATTATACACTAAGATTAACACCAGAACAATTTCCTGATTTTATAAATACTTTTACATGGGAAGGAAAAGAATGTTCCCAAACTACTTCCATTCATTAGATGTCTTTCCACTACTATCCCAGCCTGTCTCTGCACCAAGAATAACTGACCAACACAGGTGTGTTCCAGAAAACTCTAGTTTACAAATCAAAAAGATGTGTAATATTTGCAAGTATCTTTTACATTAATATATGAGGAAGACACAAAAAGGTAGATCAGGCTGCCACAGGAAAACATAAAAATGAAGATATGTCTCATTTCTCTGTCTTTTTTTTTTTTTGTTAAACAAATTTTAGTTCTCAAACCACAATGAGCAAAAGGAAAAAAAAAACTGAATTTGTTCATTCTCTGGAGAACATTGCAGCAAATCCACATTTTTACTTTCAAGGAACTTCTTTGTGTTTCAAACACTACCAAGCCTTAAAGTTTCTTGGAGAGCTTCCACACAGCAGAGATTTGTCAACACTACTGATTTCACAAACAAAAGCAAAAAGCACAGGATGTGGGGAACACCAAAATAGAATTGTCTACATACACCTCAGAAGATAACAAAATTACAGCAACATACTAAAAAATAGAAGCTATGCAGTTAGGCATTTCAAAATAAACACTAGCACAAGATTTTCAGTTCACTTTCCAAACCATCACCCTCAAGAAAATAAGAAATCAGTGAACATTAAGAAACAAACTGTGTGTTTCTTTAGAACTCCAGAGTAGCCATAAAATAAGAAGCACAGAAAGCAGTGGCACTGCTTGCCTCTCTGTGGTGGATTCCAAGTACTTAAACAGATGCACAAAGCACTAATTCACTAAGAAATTCCAAATTCCAGAGAAAAGTGCCAGCCCCACATAGGCACTTCCTCAAAAATACATATTTTTAAGAAGAGATTAGGTCAGTAATGTTCAGAGCAGGTTAATACTGAGATTTGAAGGAAAGCTGGACAGGTACAGCTATCCAGGTCTTGAAAAATGCTACCACAACTCACTTAAAATTCCATTATTAACTGGAAGCTTATTATTAAAATAATTTACAAAAATAGGCATTTTTTCCTACGAATTTACAAGGTTTCTTAAAAGCCTCAGTTCATACTTGACTTGTTGCTTACATGGTTGCTAACACACTGGTACAGGACAGTTCTATCAGTGCCATCTCCCCTCCCACTGACACCAAAAATACCCAACCATGTTAGTTCTTAGATGACTCCAAAGCTGAAACTATCTCAGCAAGAGATAAGAGCAGTTTCTGGAGAAGCATTTGAGGCTCAGACAAACTTATTTTGCTTACAGTGGTTTGAGAGCATGAAAAAAAAATCAGAGAAAAAAACATGAAATATGGAGTACAAAGTCTACATACATATCAACTGTTACAATGTTGTGGTTTTGTCTTTGCAATTCAGTCCAAATCCAGTTTAAATAGGAAATAATTAACCAACCCAATAAC